>JBBMKB010095074.1:0-10884 GCA_037833945.1 Alaria marginata | reverse complement strand
GCGCGATCGATGTATCACACACAGCTTGCGAAGTGAGTTTCGACGGAATCCTCGATCTCACAGCTGGAGTGTTTTTTAATTTTTTATAATATATCGAAGTGTGACACGCAGCTTGCAAAGCTGAGTTTCGACGAAAATTCCCTTTTTATCGATCTCTCTCACAGCTGAAGTATATTTTTCATTTTTCGTAATATATATGATACCCTCGGGAACAACAGCAGCAGCAGCAGCAGTTAGTTGCAGCAGCAGCAGCAGCGGCAGCAGCAGCAGCCGGTACCATGGGAACGCTTCCCACTAACGCGCAAAATTTACAGCAGGGCAAGTGTCTACCAGGGCAAGCCCCCTAGCGAGAGCTATATATACACGATACAGAGCAGTAATATTGTCCTTGTAACCCTTTGCCCTCTGCAGTACCCCAATCGCGTACGTACGTATCATAGTTGTAGAGGTGTACGCGCAGGTGCGGTGAGCCATGTAAGTAAGGCCTGGTAAGGCGACCAAAAGAACGGCAAGTACTGTGCGGTACTTTCAACCGCCTATGATAGCAAACACAAAAGCATGCAGCCGTGTCATATTATAAAAAAATGAAATAAACTTCAGCCTGCTTCAGCTGTGAAATCTATTTTTTTGGTCGAAACTCATCTTTGCAAGCTGTGTGTACTCCGATCGCGCGTATTACTGGGTGTGTGTGTCCTCATGAAAGATATAGGTCGGCGGCTCCCCTTAGTGCTGGCTACGAGTAGTATATATGAAATCATGATATCAGAAATCAGGGATGCATGCTATTGTAGGCATTGCACGTACGCTCGCGATCGCAAATCCACGCGCCGTTCGCAAAATCCTTGCCGTTCGCTGGATTACATTTTTTCCAATTGGTGGCACTCCTAGTTTGTAGCAATTGGCCCAGAAGGGGATGATAGTGGTCCATCCCCTGTATTTACGCGTTTCAAAATTTGCGGTTGCCGTTCGCGGGCCTCGTTTTGGCCTATTTCGTGCAAACGGGTGACGTTCGCACTTTTTTTAGCTGTACCACGCATCCCTGCAGCTCAAGTACTAACTCAAGTACTATACAGTGCAGGACACCTAATAAGAAACAGGCTAATAAGAAACACAGGCTGAGACTTACCGGAAAATACGAAATTCGGGGGCCTTTATGCTGAAGTTAGTGTAGAACAGACCTTCTCCCACATAAGAAACTCCGCCTGGCTCAGTATCTCTGTTTCTTATCAGGTGTCCTATGCTGTATTAAGAAAAATAAAAAAATACACTTCAGCTGTGAGATCGAAAAAAGTTTTTTTTGTCGAAACTCAGCTTTGTAAGCTGCGTGTGATACATACATACATACATACATACATACTTCGATCGCGCGTGTTACGGGGTGTGTATACCCTCGTGAAGGATACATGTCGGTGACTCCTCTGGTGATACCAGGGTCAACTGGACTAAGACGTTCATCCTTGTTCTGCGCACGGAAACTATATAATCCGCATTGAGGGGGACAAAAACAGACAGCTGTGTTGGAATGCCGGACGCATCAACGAAGTAAAGAGTACTGTAGGGCATTTTGTACCTATTTGTAGTGCGTTACATTTTGGCAGTGGTTCACTGTACCTGGTATACAATAGAGGTCTCTCTATAGTGCCGGTTTCCACACATAGTGCCGGTGACATCGCTTGGCACAGTTAGCAACAACAAGTAGTGGCAGCATACGGAGTAGTGCCGGTTGCCGATATAGTGCCGGTAGTTACGGCTGGCATTATACCGGCACTATAGAGGGACCACCACTGCTGTATTCCATTTTTGACATATTCCTGCACCCCAGCAGTACAGTAGTCCGGGCTGCTTCGTGTGGCCGATGATGGAATTATTATTTATTTTCCACATGGTTCTCTCTGCAGTCCGAAATAACTGGTATTAATATTAATAGTAGTGGTCTTTTTGTGGTCTTTTGGACACATGCTATAATGCCCGTTTTTTTCTGGGGATCCTCGTTTAGGGCGCTCTGAACTTCACCCACCAACTGATGTTTTGAGTATACTAGTAAACTGAAACTGCAACCCGATGAACTAACCCATGTGGCCTAGGGATACAAAAAATTCTGGCTTGAGAAACAAGGAGTTTCAGACGATTTTGGGTTAAGGAGCCCCGTCATTCAGAGACAAAAAAAGCCTAAAAGTGCTGTCTCTATCGTAGAACCCGTCTTTGTAGGGCACACACTGAAGACCGCTTTGCCTCAAAAGTGTGTCATTTATAATGAGGCTACTTTTATACAGCAGTACCAGGCAGTCAGTGGCGTAGTTGCTGTCTACGGGCTGTATCGCTAGCCGATGGTTGGAAGTACCAGCCAGGTTCTCTATCGGAGCTGGTATGCACCAGTTTATGATAAGCTCACTCACGTTAGGTTCAGAGTCCAGATACGCGCCTACAGCAGTACATATTGTAGAATATAGGTATTATATCAGCAGGGGCTACCATATGGCGATGTGAAAACATACCGCCTTAACCTCTTCGGTTCTATTCCGTATTCTGTTCATAACAATAGGCGGTAACCGATGCGATTTCCGCGTGCACTGAAACACGACAACTACAGCATGAGCACGCGCTCCTCACATGTATAACATCATATCAATACCTACGGCAAACAATGCCTGCTAATTCCTTACTACCTCCAGCCAGGCGGTTTTATCGCGATCTCTTCGAAACGAATACGAGGCAGTGGCACCTCTTACCAAAATTGGTCTCATTGTTCAACGCAAGGTTCGCGCCTGGTGGTCAAACCGAAGCTCATGTCAAACGTCGCAACTCAAAGACTACCAGGTATATATCATAGCGAGTTAGTTGCATAGGTATTTGTGTGTGCTGGCGAAGGCTGGTGTGCCGATTGCCGAACGCTTGTGCTGTGCCCTGCAGACGGCAGTTGCAGCAATTGGACACCTTGTCTAAAGCAATATACAGATTTTACGGGTAGTATTTCATATAAGACGTCTCATATGATACCAGAGATATAATGTGAATACTTATTTTTGCATACCAGACAGCTGGTAGTTTTATGATTTAAATACTTTTAAGAAGCATGATAATATTCCAGCATTGAATGTGAATGGATGAATGGATGCTCGCAAGCGCCAAAAATGAAAAATGAAACACGTGGCCAACACGATCCCGTTATGGTATCGTATGGAAGGAACGGCGCCATTAGCCGCTATCAGGCGCTATGCCTTCCGATATTTAACTTGTCCGTTCCGGCGAAACCCAAGAATCAAGCAGCCCTTTGCATTTTTTACCGGTTCAATTCCGTGGATTTACGCTAGGAACACAAGCACGGCAGCACCAGTGGAAATACAGGGATTTCGAGTGTGCTTTGCTTCCTATTTGATGGTTGATGGGTGTGCGCCACTGCCTCACAGACAAAGCTGTCCTGAAGTGTACCCGGCACCTCAGTACGTACTCGTAGAACGGTACAGTCCAAGCAGCACAGGCAGCACTTCCCCCCTCGGACTAACTGTTTTTTTCCCGTTGTTGGCACAAATCTTGGCAGTCTCAAGTACCACACCCGCGTGTCTTTGGGGGCTTTTTTCACTTGAAAATAGTGGGATATATTTTTTCGGCAATATAATAGTTTGTTTATACGGAGCAGGGATCAACCATCGCTCGTTTTTCCGCAACCTCTTTTTGCGCCGCTTTCCGCGACCTCCTCCTCGGGCTGCCTGGCATCCGTCACCTTGCGGCGCGTCTGCTGACGGTTCAAGGTCCACCCAAGATGTCCGACACCAGCGGCGGCGAATCAGGAGGATTGGCGAAAAAAAAGAGTTTCTCTTCGCGGCTTACCAAGAAACTGCACAACCCTTTCAAGCGGAGCAATTCCAGCTCCAGCAGCGATGACGAGGACACCAAGTCGCCCACGTCTGTGAAATCTCGCAAATCCTCGAAGCCGAGCTTTTTGCCCTCCATGCCCAGCAGTCTGTTCGGCCCCGACAGTCCCGACAGCGTCGGCCCGTCCGGGAAAGGGACCTCCCGGGTGGAGGCTGAGCATGTGGTGAAGCCGCCCCCCCCCCCGATCCCTCCCCGCCAATCTACAGCCGGGGCGGCGGCAGCAGCGGCGGCAGCGGCGGTAACGGCAGTTAGGGCACCTGCAGGAACCATGGGTACCCTTGCGTCTCGACCGGCGGTGAAGCCTGCGGCTAACACTACCGTCACCACTGGCCCTGCTGCTGTTTCTACCCCGGGAATTGTTGCTGGGGGAGGGGCTGCTACCGCTGCGACCCCTGCTACTGCTGCTGCTTCCGCCGCTGCTGTTGCTGCTACTGCCGCTGCTGCTGCTGAGCCCCCGAAGCCGAGAACGGTGGCTGGTGGGCCGGTGTTCGGAGCGCCGGAGATTGTGATGATGGGGGTTAAGGGGGATCCGGATGCGGCCATGCTGAACTTGAGGACCAGAGGCTTCGTTGTGCACTTGGTGAGAATGTGATGGTGTGCTGGGGTGCTTGGTTTGGTTTGATGTGGTGGTGTTACGGTTGGTGTAGTACCTATGATGTGACCGTGTGGTGGTATATATAGTGTGGTGGTTGTTGGTATTTATTGTCAGTTGATGTGCTTGCCGTCTCTCTCCGGTTCAAGTCTCCTTTGCACGTGTTTCATCGGTTTTGTTTTGCGGTAAACGAATATATACTGCTGCGGGGTGTTGTCTGCGATGTGTAATTTTGTGCCAGGGTATGGTGGTACTGTAATACGGTTCGTATTCATGTTTCTATCCTAACCCTCAAGAATGTTGTATTATTTTCCTGTTGGGACGATCTTCTGACAACGCTTACGTTCCTTCTGTCGGTCGGGTCTAGAGCCTCGTAAGTATTTGATGACCTTCAAACATATTTTTTGCAATGCTTGTATATATACATGTATGGCTGCGTGATATATAGCTCTCTTATCGAGCGTGATGCGAACACCTACAGGAGCAGCAGCAGCAGCAGTACCTGTTACGACTGCTACCAAACGTCGCACTTGTACATACTTTGGAGGTTTATTTGCGTTTTTTTATAGGCCTGGTAGATAGCGGCCAGTCAATAGTTACGACTATGTCAAGATTGCGTTAGGACGCGTAGTCACGTTTGCATTCGACTGAAACCATCAATCTAATTTTGACGGACACAGACACGCCCGCTTGTCCCCTCGTCCCCTCCCCTCGACCGACATGTTTGAACCCTTTTGAAACATGCTACTTTAATCGGTATAACACCATTAGTATTTGCCTTCTAAGGCAATTCGCCTTCTGAGGGTCCTCACTTGAGGAGCTCTATCCCGCACCCAAAAGCTTGTTTTGAGTAAAAGCTGAAACTGCACCCCGATATTTCCGAACCCATGGCCTAGGTGTAAAGAATATCCATGTTGCAAAACAAGAACGGCATTCCGAAGATGTTGGGTTAAGGAGCCCCGTCATTCAGAAAAAAAAACGTAAAAAAGTGCTACACTAATAGCTATAGTATTACTAGTATTACTAGTATTACTAGTATTAATACCTCTATCGTACGTAGCACGCGTTCTTAACCTTAACCCTAACCCTAAGACCTCTCGCGCCCTCCCCTGCCCTCGACCCTCGACCATCTTTTCTTAAACCCAAACCCTAACCGTAAACGAACGCGCCTGCTTTTCCCCTCGAACAATCCCTCACCCTACCCCTTAGCGGACGTGTCTGCTTTGTCTCACTGCCCCCTCGGGTCGACGGAATATGCCAGTTGACGGCAGTTTTTAGCACCTCCAGTCGCACCTTTAGGCGCTTGTACACTAAACCAGTATATTATGTCTTCTCCTGGCATATTTGCTCTCGACCGACCGACCGACCAACCTCCGTTCGTCAGTTCCATGCTCCGCCAGGATGTTGTGCCCTAACCCTAACTCTCTGACGATTGATTGTTGAACCTATCGCTATAACCTCCTCTCGACCGACGTTTCTTAACCCTAACCCTAACAACCCTAACCCTAAACAACCCTAACCCTAAACAACCCTAACCCTAATAACCCTAACCCTAAACAACCCTAACCCTATCCCCCGACCTCCGTTCGTCAGTCGATGCTCCACGAGGATGTGGTGCCCCCAACAATGACGATGGTGCTGGGTATGGGGCCCAAACTGATGGTCAAGTCTGCGGTGGAAAGGGGTCTGCCGGCCAAGGCGAGGGGGGATTACACGTCCGGCGAGGTGTCTCAGCTCTGCGCCGATGCCCTCCAGGTTATCATGCGCTCCGGCGTGGAGTACGGCGAGGTGAGACCCGCTTAGCATTGTTACTTGAGTCATCCCACGGTAGGTTTGTTTTATTTTTTCCCCTGGGAGGGGTATTCTTCCACTCCGGAGTGACTGGAGCCTGTCCTGTGACCACGGACTTGATGATTTATATGAGTTAATGTGAGAACAACAACAACAAGGGGTGCAGCAATAAGTTTCTGAGCTCCTGACTCGAGGAGCTCAATATCTCACCCGAAACATGACTTCCAGGATTTTCGTTCGCGCAACCCGATCAACATTTCTATTCGCTAGTCTTAAAAAAATAGATGCACTCGTAAAATGATCATACCAAGCGGTAGTTCCTCACTTCAGGAACTCAACCGGTCAGGAACGTTTGACCCCAAAACGTGCAACCCCTACCGTGGGATGACTCACTATTGGACGAAAAACCCACACTCGTACAGTAGTGGTCCCGCGAAAGTGCCGGTATGTGCCAGCAGGAAATACCGGCACTATAGCGGCAACCGGCACTACTCCTCACAGTGCCACTATAGGTTATTCCCATCTGTGCCAAGCGATTTTACCTGCACTACTGCGGCAATCGGCACTACTCAACCGGCACTACTGAGGGAACCCTACTGTATATATAAAACCAGGTAGATCCAAGTAAAGTGTCCCCAAAAACATGGGTTCTGGTCTAGTGGGGTTAAGTTGCCGTTTTAGAACTGAAAAAGGTGTCCCACACTAATTCGAAGTATGATAGGCTGTGTCCCAAAATGCGGGTGCAGTTCCAAATGGTTCACAAATCGGACAGATCCGATCCCTCGTATTCATGATCTGTGCCTTTCAGGGCACATTCCTAGAATCCTGGTCAATGTGATCTGTATGGCCTACAGATCATGCTGCCTGGGTGCGAGCCGAATGGATGATCTTGAATGATATAGCACAGCTTTCCTGGGTTGGATCTGTACTATAACGCAGATCCTGCATAACGCATCGTAAGGACAGGTATAGGATCTATATGATCTATATGATCTATATGATCTATATGATCTAGGTCGTGATATGTCGTGATATGTCCCATGTGTGGTGTGTTTTACGTGTGTTTCCGCAGATGACCCTTCTTCACGATAAGACGGCGCTTGAAGGCGTGGCCAAGGCGGGCTACAAGGAGGCCCCTGCCGCCGTGAACGCTTACTTTGGACCCTATATTGGGATGTACTTCGCTTGGCTGGGTTTCTACACGAAGTGAGTGGGCTGTTTTCAGTTGGGGTAAATTGCTTGCGGTGGACTTGAGTTTTTTGCTTTGAAGGAATAGGGTTGTTGTGTACCTGATACTCCACTGTACGAGCTTTCATAATTATACGAGTGAAGTGCTTTTTTGGACCCTGTATAGGGATGTGCTTGGCGTGGTTGGGGTCCTACACGAGGTGGGTGGTCTACTGGCGTGCTACTGACTATTGGGGTATTAGTAATAGTATAGTATATTAGTATAAGCACTTTTCTTAGGCATGCTACGAATAGACTACGAATAGACGATCCTGTTAATACTGTTAGTGTAGCACTTTCTCGCTGAAACCCTTGGTGATCGCCTGGGCTCCTTAACCCCTTTACAACTGGAAACCCTTTTTGGGGACAATATTACTTGATAATAGTATAGGGACGGGGTTCGGGGTTCTAAAGGGGTTAACCCAAAATCGTCGGAATTTCATTTCTGTTTTGCAATACGTTTCGTTTGTATACCTACTTAAGTATTAATAATAGGTCATGGGGTTGATTGATTGTTCATCGGGTAGAACAGTTTTTGGGTGACTTACTAATAGTATAAGGAGGAGCATCAGAAGAAAAGTAACATCCCCCCTACTACCGTGACTTACTATTAGTGTAGAGCTCCTCCAATGAGGAGCCTCAGGAAAAAAGTAACACCCCCCCTACTACCGTGACTTACTATTAGTATGGAGCTCCTCCAATGAGGAGCCTCAGAAGAAAAGTAACACCCCCCCTACTACCGTGACTTACTATTAGTATAGAGCTCCTCCAATGAGGAGCCTCAGGAAAAAAGTAACACCCCCCCTACTACCGTGACTTACTATTAGTATAGAGCTTCCCACACCGTAGCACGCGTTTAGACATTATTAATAAGTCAAAAACTGATTTTTTTGAGGAAAACAGAAAGTAAGTGCAAACCGACGAACAAAAAGCCGTGACCGTGGCCGAGGTAATTCAGACGCAATCGTTTTGCAAAACGAGAATGACATTCCGACGATTTCGGGGTTAAGGAGGCCCGTTTATTCAGAAAAAAAAACAAAATTTGGCCAGAAATTGCTATACTAATAGTAAGTAATATCTCTACCGTAGCACGCGTTTCTCACGTACGTACAGGAGGAGGTCCCTCGCTTGAGGAGCTCCATAACTCTCTCGCCCAAACCCCAAAAAAACTATTTTTTGAGGAAATCTCTTCGCTTAACCCGGATGAACATCTCCGTGACCTACTACGGGGGACCATAGTAAATAGGACCTACGGTATACCCAAAAACCTATATATTTAACTATTTTTACCAACAATATTTGGTCCTATTTACTATGGTCCCCCGTATTCGATACGGTACGAAGTGGGATTCCGAACGGTGTCGGGAATTCCTCATCTGGGGAGCCCCTGCTCGTACTCCGCTCGTTTATAGCACACGTCTTTAATTTTGGCCGGTGCCTGAAAACAGCGCGGTACGTATGAACCCGTTTACGACGTATATAGAGCGACAAAACAAAAATGGCAACTGATAGGCGGCTGCCTCGTGTACTAATCATAATAAAGGAAGGTCTTTTCCAGGTCATCTCCGCGACATCCAAGCCGCGATTGCGCGCCGTGTGCGAAAGTATAAACTAGCCGTCAAGGACCACACAGGCCGCTCGGGAAAGGGAGGAAGAAGCCGGAGGACTGCGGCCAATAGCCTGTGGGGATGGGACGTTGACGAGGAATAGGATGCATTATATAGCTAACTGTGAAAAAATGTGGAGGAGGAAATTATATTAAATGGCTGGTGGAGAGTCATAGAAGTGATGCTACTGCGTTACGGAAGGATACTCGATTTCTATGGGAACGGCATCGACGCTACACTGTCGGAGGGAAAAAAACAACAAGAACACAAATAACAATAAAAGTAGGTGTGTTGACGCCTGGAACCTGATAGACCACTTAAGGTAGCCGTTCTCGTACATACCCTCGTCGATTTCGCTTTTTCTCGTGGAAACCCGCCTCAGGCAGCCCAACGCCTGGAAGAAGCCGCAAGACATCTTCGTGGTCCCGGAGGAGGAATGTGTTGCCACCAGGTTTGCAGCGCTGCCATTGTTGCTGTTTGTCGGGGCTAGGGTAGGGGGGAGTCATCCCACGGTAGGGGTTGCACTTTTTAGGGTCAAGCGTTCCTGGCCGGTTGAGCTCCTGACTTGAGGAACTACCGGTTGGCTGGCATGATCATTTTACGAGTGCATTTGTTTTAGCAAAAGCAGACAGAAATGTTGATCGGGTTGCGCGAACGAAAAATCTTGGAAAGTCATGTTTCGGGTGAGATATTGAATTCCTCATGTCAGGAGCTCAGGGACTTCTTGCTGCACCCCTACCGTGGGATGACTCGGGGGGATATCCCTATTTTCACTGTCGGGTAAAAGGTCATTCGCGCTAGCAGCTCAGTACCTCGTTCAAACCCAGGTTTTACATCCAAACATTGTTGTCGCAAGCAGCGTAACAAAAGAGTTCCCTGGCCGTGGTGTACGTCGCAAAAACCGAACAGCACTAAAAGCTTAAGGTTGAAACAAAATTGGGTACAACAGCCACTCGCACGAGCTCTAAAAGTGACCCCCCTATACCTGGAAGAGGCCACACCAGATTGAAAAAATGAATGCATTCGAAGCTGTCATCTATATGCAAGAAAGCACGCACAAGGTGCGGAAGTCCGCCTGGCAAGGGGTTCTTAGTAGGATGCAGCTCGCCCTTCATGCGACTCTCTAACGATATCCTCACGGCCCTTCGCGCTTGGTGTGCACGCGATGTCTGTCTGGTCGGTGAAAATCCGGCGTGCTCCGTCCCGGCATTGTAGGGATGCGAGGGTCTTTGGTCACACGACTACGGTTATGCATGAAATGAGTACACCCCACACACACACACACACACACAACGTAGCCTTGGTTTGTTGATACGATACGGTTGCTGGTTTGGAATAATTAAGCTTCCCGCCATTTCTCGAGCTCTACTACTCGGCCGGTGTCGTATTACGGGGGAACGTAGTTCATAGGACCAAATAGTGGTAGTAAAAATAGATAAAATATGTAGGTTTTTGTGTCTCACGTAGGTCCTATTAACGACGTTCCCCCGTAATAGTATTAGTATAGACTACAGCACCTGGTAAGTGTGTTGTTGTACGTGGACGGTTTAGACATACAGAGCCCGTATTACCCTCCCCTGGTTGGCGAAAACCCAACGTGCTCCGTCCCGGCTTTATAGGGATGCGAGGGTCGATGGTCTTAGGACTACGGCCGCGCATGAGGATGAGTACACCCTCCCCGGCAAAAAAAATCCGGAGATAAACCCTTAGCTCGTTCTATGTCAGCGGCTGGTGTCATCTTATACGTTTTTTAAAGCTGTTGGTAGAAGTCCTCTTCTTCTCACGACCCCTTTA
>JBBMKB010095062.1:0-22950 GCA_037833945.1 Alaria marginata | reverse complement strand
TTGTTGTTGTTGTTGTTGTTGTGGTTGTTGTTGTTGTTGTTGTTGTTGTTGTTGTTGTTGTTGTTGTTGTTGTTGTTCTCACATGAACTCATCGACAAAATAACGCCCGTCGTCACACAAAAGTGATGGATCCCTAGAAGGATTCGAAGAACCATTAAAAAACTAAGTTCCGCTGGGAAGCTGATACGTTCAACCCAAAAACACACGAAACGACGAAGGTGAACACATGAAATCAAATGAATATGCAAACTAAACTAACATGGCCGGAGTATCCTTTCAGCTGCAGCACAGAATTCCCCCAGTCCCCAAAAGTAACCAGCTCATGGCTACTGACTACCGCAGTCGGTGTCCAAAATGCTGCCTGCACATCACGAACCGCACGGTAGTCGTGAACACAGAAAGGAACCCACCTGCTTTCTGGGATCCTGGCAAGGTGATGACCCGCGAAAATGCAGTAAAAAAAAAGCAATCAAACCTAAACCACCACATAAATGTCAACAATCGCCTCGTCTTCCCGACCCACTTGACAACGTATCGCATAGCCACAGCTATTAATACCACGTCGCTACGAATCGAGGTGGATCATTCCACCTTAAGGGTATGCGACTCTAACAACACTTCAAAAAATGATGCTGGAGTTAATAACAGTCACGTGCTGCTGCCTCGTAAAACGAAATCCAATAATAAGACCATGATTGCTGCTCTCGCGATGGTGTGCGCGCCGGTCGTTGTTCTCCGTGTGCAATCCTTCTACCGTTCTTAGTGGCCTCCCCGTCGCTTGGCGCCCTCGACTCGCCCCTTCGCACGTGCTGTCGTTGCCGCCTCCTTCCGGTGAGTTCCTCTTCTCCCCCGTCTCAAAACAAAAAGCTCGTCGCAGCTTTCGGTACTGATCTGAAAAAAATAAATTATCGCGCAGGGTGAGTTTATTCCGTCTCTTTCCCGCTCGTCCACGCTCAGTCTCCCCCCTCCTTTGTCGTTGAATCTAGCCTCCAGCCGGCGCAGTTCACTACATTCCATCTCGTACTGTGCCGTAGTTTGGCTCGTGGTGGCGCCTGCCTCCGCGCACGGACATTCCGAATCGGCATTGCTGCTCGGCGGCTGCTGCCTCAAAACTACACGCAAACCGTAGGTGTCCGTGCCCGGCACACCACGTACGACCCAGATCTACTGCCACACCGAAGCCTCGTGGCCACGCGCAGCTGCTACAAAGTATCACTGCTTCAGGTTAAGTCCGGCATTACACCCGCCTGCAAGACCTGTCCCACTCGCTATAACCCTGATAAGGCATGCCTCCCAGCATGCCTTACCTAGAAGGCTAAGGGAACGGAGGTGTATCTGGTGCTGTGTGGTACCTTGTTAGTTTAGTCCATACCCCTGCCTGTTCGCTGCGTGCGAGCACGGTGGCCGCCAATTATGTATGTCGCTTGCGCACTGTGTCAAGTTTGCGGGATGCGGTGTGCGCTTGTCGATCAGCTCTTGGCTCTTTCTTGTTGGCTATTGCTTGCTTGCTGACAAAGTGGTCGCGCATGGAACGAGCGCGATCTCTTGGTTTCTACTCTCTTCTGCTATTTCGTGTTATTTGTGTTGTGTTTTTCTGTGTGCAGGTGTATTTATTATGCGGTGTTTCCACGCGCGAGCTAGGCGACCGACTTGCATCGTGCCACATCATACTCTATGTTCAGCTGGTGCTACTGTTGTTGGTGCTGCTGGTGCCACTCTTGTTGTATTTTGCCGTACCTGGTGCAGTAGTATATGTATATCGTCACAGTGCTCGGGGCCCGGCAATAATTAAGAAGGAGAAAACACGTGCCGTTTGATCGTTAATATCAATATGATACGGTCGTTAGTTTCCATGCGGATGTATGTGAACTCCCATGCACGAGATATACCTGGTACCAGTAGTAGTAATTGTGATATGTATGTCGTGCGGTAAACAGTCTTTATGTTGCGGCTAGCTGTTGCCTCTTGTAGCTGTCTGTTGACACATATGACTGGTACGAGGTACTTGACACCTGGTACAGGGTACATGGTACGTGGTGATGTGTGGTAACTTGTCGGTGCAGTCCGTACTCCGGCTTGTACGCTGTGTGCCAGCACGATGGCGGACGATCATTTATGTGTCTTGTGGCTTGTATCAGGCATGCATGATGTGGTTTTTGCTTGCTGGCTAAGTGTATTTTTTGTTCGTATTGGTCATTTGTTGCTTGCCGACGAAGAGCGGCTGGCCTTTTCGTTTCGGTCGTTTGTTGGCATTGCACGCCTCCTTTCTAGAAAGGAACATTTTTACTTGCGAAATCAAAAGGCTACAAAAACATCCTTCGAAAGCGGAAATGTTGCAAAAATACTACAAATTTAAGCTTCCGAAGCTGCGAAGTTTTTCAGAACTCCCTCCTCAAGAAATGCTATTTAGGACTAAAACAAAATGGATGCGCATGGGATGTTATTCATGGTCAAGTTGTTCGTTCAGTATTATTACTTCGAAAACATGAAACAAAACATATGTTCAGGAGGACGACGACAAGCGAGAACGCTCTCGGGTGAGAAAAATAAGCCGTGCACTCGAATATCAATGAGCTTCTAGCTTCGTGCCGATCTACCGCACACGGTGCCCCACTTCCTTTCAACGCGAACGGCTAACTTATTTTTGATCCGTATGGACAACCATCGCCGCCGCCCTCTTTGTCGTCACCCAGCTCACGATTACGCTTGGTTGCCTGCATTCCTCCTAATTTGTGTCCATCGTGAGCACGAAACTTCCACCTCTTCTCCGCCCTGAATTTCCCGTATGGGCCTGAAGAGTAAACTTCTGTGCCGCAACGCGTGCACAGCAGTACCAGCAAACGCCGACGGCCTGGGGGAGGTAGTGTTTCCCCTTACCTTAGGCCTTGGAGGCCGGGGGACATCCATCTCACTCTGTAACCCTCTTCGCCGCGGCCCAGCTCGAGAGGTTGCTCGTTTCTTTTTGTTTCTCTCCTACTCGAATGTACGAGCACCAATTTGAGCCCGCCTGCCGACGCCGTACATAACTATATACACGAGGAGAGCGTCGCGAAACCACTCCCGGTTTGAGTAGATGGCGCTCCCTTGCTCATCTTACGCTGTGGCGGCGACTCGGCGCATTTCATTACGATTATGCATGCACTCCTTATTACACATGTGCTCTGCTTCATGACCTGACCCCTTTGCACGTTTTTGGTCAGGGTTGCGAGCACTGTTATAAGCCTTTTCGCTCAGCAACGATAAAACGAATAATTCCTAACACACAAATGAAGCAGTCAACGTCGTTTTGGCGGCGAAACCCTGAGTAGCGACGTCCCTCACCGAGGTGTATACCTTGGATGTTTTTTCCAAAACTCTTTACTAACGTATATGTACTGTTGCTCGGTGGTCTCACTCTTTCTTTTATCACGTCCCACAAACGAATGGAGGTATTGAGGCGTTTTGAATCCGTGTACAAAAATTATCGAGTAACTTTATAAGGCTAAGCTTACCGCCAGCACTCCCACACACCACTCTATTGCAGCTTATCGTAGTGTCCTCCCTGCCGATATTCAAGTGATTACATATTGGTTGTTGTTGTTTTGGTTGTCACATTAGCTCGCATAATCAAGCCCGTGGTCACAGGACAGGCTCCAGTCATTCTGGAGTGAAAGAATACCCCGGAGGGAAATGAACAAGCCGAACGTGGTACGCTTATATACTCAAAAGTGTCATACGTAGCCGAAGTAAGTCGTACATCCGCCTTCACAAATATGAATGTATAATTCGAAGTTAGCGTACATACGTCCCAGGCCCGCCCTGGTGCATACTTTTCAAGACTCGCAGTTGAAACCACTTTTCCCATGCCGCAAAGGGCACCAAATGTTGTCAAACCCGATAAGCACAAACAATCGGAAGAGTACTACTAAGTATAGTCTTGCCCGCATGGGAGTTGTAGCGAGATAAAAGCAAGCCATACAGCGCTTAGATAATGGGACACTCAATTACGTGAATACACACGTGGTCTCACCACCCGGGGGTGTGGAGAAAAACATTTACCAGTAAAGCAGTCAGAGCCATCAATAGGCATGCGTACGAAAACCCCGGCCCGGTTGAACAAGAAAAAAAACGAAACAAAGGAAACAAAGTTAAAAGTTAAAGAAGAAAAGAGAAAACAAGGAAAGGAAACGACGGGAAAGTATGGATAACATAGAATAACGGCATATCCTAGACACTGTCAAGAAACGGCATTAGACACATAGGGCGTATCAAGTGCATATAGGGCACTGAGAGGAGAACACCTCTAGGCTAAAGAGTCCGAACAGTATTACGCGAGCTACTTGCGGCCGTAAGAAGGAAAACCCATGTTATGGCGATGATCGCCATACTTAGATATTTATCTCTTGAACAGGACGCTTGACCTGAAACTGTCTGTAGCATCCTCTCGATAGCGCATCCTCATTCTCGGGATGCACCGTCTTCTATTTTTCGCGAGCAGGTTGGTCATCCTCCAGGCGTTGGCTCTGCCCTCGGGTCCGGTCCCGCGTCGTCACGGGGGCCCGTCCCCAGTAGTCACAATGCTCGTGCGCCGCCCTCCCCGACAGGACCGCGGGTGGATCATCACCGCTCCCTTGGTCGGTGTCGGTATTCGATGCTGCGATGGAGGTATCGGTCCTCCCCACTGGAACCGAGGGGTCATCCACCGTGCCCCCTCTCCGACGAACCTATCGTCTCGGCTATCCGGTTAACGGCCTCGCCGCCGACCGACGCCTGTTGTGAGCGCTCCTGCAAGAACGCGTCTACATCAAAATCCCACATCACGTCGAGGTCGTCTAGATGAGCCAGATTGTCGTGCAGCTCATCCAGCACCTCCCAACAACCTAGATCCGACGTACTCTCGCCGTCTGCGACGGACCCCTCTTCTCCCGTAGACAAAGTATAATTCGTCTGCGCGAGTACAGGTGGTGCAGGCCACAGGCGTTGCCAGGTGACATTTCGTGTGACTATCATATTACGGTGCTTGGTCAGCACTCGCACATAGTCTTGAGGGTAGTGAGTGTCAGGTCCAAGGTAAACACCCTGCTGCGCTTTCGCCTGCGACTTATTCTTCCTCTTTACCTTGCAGTAGCCAGGCTTGAGGAAAAGTAGGAACACTACCGGGGGGGGGGGTAGCATACCACATCTCATACAGCGACTTGCTATCTGGGTTGACCGTGGTCGCTGTGCGGTTCAAATAATCGCACGCCCAGAGGGACGCTTCAGCCCACAACAAGTCAGTGGCCAGAAATTGCGCGGCTGGAAAAAGCTCAGAAGCCTCGATTCGGTCTGCCATTGCAGCTGTCTCGATCAAACCTAGCGCGCGCTCTGCTTCCCCATTGAATCGGGGACTGTCGACCGTCGTGACTCCCTGCTTGATACCTTTTATCTACACAGGTCTCCGAATGTCCCCCGGCGGAATTCACCGCGACCATCCGACAGAACAATCACCACCTCAGAAGGGACACCATCTGCACGAGTATCCGCACGGAACTGCTCAAACTGTTTCGAAGCGTCCGATTTGTGGCGCAGAAAATACGACCACGTATGCCGTGAAAAATCGTCGCGCACAATGAGAGTGTACCGTTTTCTCCAGATAGACTTTACCATATTCGGCCCGCTCAGATCTTCAAAAACTCTCCGGATTTTCTTATCTGCTCGTGTGTTTGTGTAATGATTCATACCTTGGCGGAAGCCCCCGGCCATAGGGCACCGCTCGCCCTCCAGCAGATCACCCTCGAGAACGATCAATTGATGCTCCGCGGACGTTCGAAGCAGAACCGCGTGAGAGTGTCCAGCAGCGCAATGTAAGTCGTCAATGTTCATCGTAAACTTCTTGGGCGGTTGCTCCGGGGCGAGTCCAGCACAGGCATTCTCCTCACTACTGTTGTCGACTCTGTAGCCGTAAAGGCTGATCAAGGTCCCGCTCATTAGGACCTCGATCGAGCGCTCTGACCTGAGTGTAACGACAGTCCATGTGGGGCGCCCATCGAACACGTCTCCATTTATGATGAACGTGGGCAGCGAAAATATATGGTAGCTGAGATCGGGCACATTCGCAACGTTTGTCAGCAACAGGTCCACCAAATTGTTTCGGGACCGAACGACGAAGCTGATATCACCGTATTCTTCGATTGCGAAGAATTGTGCCGTCGGCGATTTTCAGGTTTTAATTACACTCTCTGTAATTGTTCATCTGCCCAGCTCAAAGCGTCATTTGACTAGACGAACCACGATCGCATATCCAAGCCCCGTCGCCTACCTGTCAGGGCAACTCCCCGTCCCCCATTACGCTGACCGCATCATCGCACTTGCCTGTTTCTTCAGCCCTGGAAGCTAAAAACTGGTGGACACTATCATCACTGTCGTCTGAGACGATATCAAGCCTCCCTCCAACCTTGCTTGTCACCGCCAACACAGCCATTTCCTTCGCTGTTGGTCAGAGAGCCGCAGTGTGCCCCCGTCCGTGGCAGCGATCGCATAGCTTCACCGTGCGGTCGTCGAACCTATGGCCTTTCTTACCAAACCTGACACACCCCCCCGCGGGGGCATTCTGTTCGACGGTTTCGGCGTTGCTGCTATCACCACTGGTCGCAGCAACTTAACCACCACCATCCTCGGTGGTGCTTCCACTACCGGCGGTGCCACCACCGTCCTCGTTGGTGCCTTTGCCGCCGCGTCCGTGTTTGCCTCCACGTCCGCCTCTGTTTTCACCGCGGGATCCACCTCCCCCGCGGCTACCGCCTGCCCCACCGCCGGCGTACATGGCATGGACTTGGCCGGACCCCTTCGACTGGCCGGCACTCGAGCCCTTCTTCCTGCTGACAGAAAGTCGGTGATGCCGCTCTCGCACAGCCTTGATGATGTCATCGCAGCCAATGCTGTCGCAGGACGCCAGGTTCCTTGCCTCCACCTCGTACTCGAGTGGCAAAGCATCGTTGGAAATGGTGACAGCATGTGATCGTCGAGTGTCATACCAGCTGAGCGCATTTCTGCAGCAAGATCCTTGATCTTACCCATCTCTTCAAGCGGATGGCTCCCCTGCGCTATCCTAAAGCTGTTTAGGCGTCGGTAAAGTTCCGACTTGGCGCCAGCTGTCTGGGGGCCGTGCCAAGTATTCAGAGCGTCCCATGCGTCCCTCGGCGAGACACACCTGTTCAGTATGCTCTTGTCGCTCTTGGCCTTAAGAGCCGTTGACAGGAATCTATATGCCAACGCATGCTTGTGTACATGCTCAGGGCTAAACCCTCTGGAAACAAGTACCTCATTCTCGGTGTCTACTTCTCCTGCCGGAATGTACTGCGGTGGGTCCGACTCAAAAACACTCAAACAACCGATCTTGTTTGAATAAAAGTTTGCGTCTTTTGTCCGGGGAATGAACTCCTCTTTCTTTCCACTAAACGGTGGTCTGGCAGGGTGCTTATACCCCATCATACGTGATGACGGCACACCAAAACGTCAAGCTCACCGCTTGCGTATTTATACTTCTCTCCAGCCCTCCTCGATTGATCTCCAGCTCGCCCAAGCTGGTGTAATGAACCGTCACCGGACCAGTCATAACAGGAACAGGATCTCTTCCACGTCCCGTCTCTCCGATATTTCGCATATCACCGTCACGGAACATAGTATCTCTAGCTTCTGCTGTGTCTCGTGCCACGGGTTCCCCCGCAGTAGAGTTGAATTTTACAGCAGCAAGGGGTGCAGCCCGCTGGCTCCCCCACTCAGCAGTGCCGCCCTCAGCACCGCCAGCTTTTAATACAGCAGAGCAGCCTTCGGCAACACTGGACTCTGTTCGGTCGATGTCCCTCCTGAACTCGACCATCATGCCCTCATCGCATCTATCAAAAATGCCTGGCTAGCCCCGATCATCAGCTGGACTTCGCGTCGCAGATCAGCAACCTCAGAGTTGGGCTCCCTAGAAACCGAACCCAAATCCGACACCCAGCTTTTCTGGTACCAGAACTATTGAACGTTCTCACCTGTGTGTTCGTAAGCTCACAAGCCGGATGGCCTGACTGCCTCGCAGTCATATGATATTGTTTATATTCGTTGTAATAGAGCGCAGAGCAGAGGAGAGAGAGCACAGAGCAACAGCTCGTAGAAAGTAGAGTGCCTCTTCTCCCAACCACCCGAAAACCAAGTTGCATAACAACGCCTCTAAGGTTTATGCAAACTCTACAACATGACATCGGCATTTGCTGTTCAAGTACAAACGAACAGGACCAACATTAAGTATGCTTCAAGTACTGTACGCCTGGTAAATAGTAAACGCCACCACTGTCAGTTATTGGGTCTATACTCGTATATTAGTCCGTGTTTTACATCAGAGTATCATACTACATAGATAAATTGTGCAGATGCACTGTATGATAGCTCTTGATAGGATCTCGCTGGTGGACTGTTGTAACTGTCGGCAACTGTGCTCGTTCGTGGGTGAAGTGCAAATAATTCCACAGGAAAATGGAACACCATGCCGGCTATAATGCCACACAACCCTTTATCTTCACATAAAACCACCGTAGCACCGAGGTATGGTTTATATATTATAGTCCCCACACCTCCGTCACAGGCAGTGGCACCCCTGAACATTAAAGCCTAAGGCCGCTGTTGTTGCGGCTGCTGCCCTACTTACCTCAGTCTAAACTTATCAAGACGTCTCGCACGGAGCGCGGGCGATTGTCCCAGTATTTAGTACGTATATTATAGCCGAGGACCAAGGACGTCTACTCCATGATGAGACGAGTCCGCCAAGCAATCGTTTTGGTTCATACAGAACGGTGTATTTAGGCCTTTTATTGTTTGGCATACTCAAATTGGGTAGGTGTCCAACAACGGCAATGCGCTGAGTGTGGAACTGAGTTTCGTCTGGGTTGCAGCAGTATGCTGTATTCTGCTGTTGTGTGTACCGTTGAACCACTGTATTGCTGAAATACTTACTAATTGTACACGCTGCTGTGCTGCTGCGGTGCATTGTTTTCGAAGCCGCTGTCCTGCTCTCGTTAGCCCCTATTCTTCTCTCTCGCTGTAATTGTCAAGATTGCTATACGAAGTCTTCCGTTTCAGTGTTTTGGGCCCACATTCTCTAACGGTAGCGTTGCCTCGCTTGTTCGTTTAGGCTGGTGAACATTGCGAATTCGAACACATCTAACAGTGTCCATGCCAAACACAAATTATAGACGTGCAAATTAATGGAACGCGAGCCAGACCGTTCCCATAACACCTGCTGCTGCAGGTAGTTGCTGCTATGTCCACACCGCAGGTGAAGCGCTTACTGTACCTGTTGCTGCGGCTGATGCTGCTGCAACCAATTGCTGCTAGCAGTACTCATCCTACGATTATTTTGTATGTACTATTGATTGTCGATGTTTTTTCAGAGATTCCGGTTGTCGGACAGGACACGGGAAGGAACAGAGGTCGTGTAACGCGAGGGTAGACACGAGCTTGTTTTGTTTTGGCGCCGTTATAAACTCAAAGCTTGCTTGACTCGTCGATCGAAAAACATTATGAGCGAACGCGAGTTCCTAATTTGCCCAGCTCAAAAGACATAGAGACCTTTTTTTAGATGCCAAGACCGTCCGCCTCAGCCTCCG
Source organism: Alaria marginata (assembly GCA_037833945.1). Lineage (NCBI taxonomy): Eukaryota > Phaeophyceae > Laminariales > Alariaceae > Alaria > Alaria marginata. The sequence goes on along the minus strand of JBBMKB010095062.1, from coordinate 13,345 downwards.
TGGCGGTCAATAATTATGGTATGGTATTTGGACATAACAAATAGAACTGTCGTGTCCCCCGTGGGAGCTGAGTTAGACGCGAAGCTCGTTCACGCGTAAATATATCATAATCCCTCACAACCGGTTGCAGTCTGTGATCGTATACTACCCCCAGCCATCGTGGATGCCAATAGTTTTGGTACGGTGTTCCCCGCATAATTAACGAAACGTTTTGTGTCCCCGGTGAGAGCTAGATTAGACGCGAAGCCCCCACAAGCCGTAACGTTTTCGTTGTACGCCACAACATTCGCAATCCGTGACAGTATGCTGCTGTATTTGCAACACGTTCCATACTAACTGCGACGAAGATGGTATGTAATATACCGCACGCTAATGTGAGTGAACCATGTACGGACGTCAAAGGGCGTCGGCACACATGGTATCGAAGGGCTTTATACTTCCCAAACATATATATATATATATAATATTGACATTAATCAAAGCTAAACCCGTCAAATAACTCCCATTACTTAAGTATGTAAACAAACACAATGCCGAACAAAAATGAAATTTGGAACCCCGTCATTGAGAAAAAGGTTTCAGCCACAACGTTCTACCCCTATCGTAGCACCAGTACTGGGGAGGATAGGTCCTTTACATTGTAACGGCCCCTACCGGCTTCCGAGCAGGAGACAAAACATTTGGCCAGTGAAAGCTACACAGAGTCCCAAATTGAGTGTTGCGTACATTTTAATTGGTGCGAAGTGGTTTAAAGCCGGAAACACCGGTGCGCAGGGTTGTTGCGTCAGCAATTTGCGAGCTTTCCTTGTGGCTTGGTGTCTATTTCACCGGTACACCAGTACATACTGTAGCGCTTTTTTATCGTACGCAGTATCCGTTACCGGTAAACGGCGGCACACCGTTCGGTACGCGGTTGAGTGCTTCGAAAGTACATTCGTACCTCAGAGTACCCTATGCTCAAAGTGTTTGGTATATATAGCCGCAGGAACTCAGAGTTTCTGTTAAAGTTCGGAATACTTGGGTACACCAGGATACTTGATTGCCTACGTCGTTGTGATGCCCTAACTGCCGATTGCTTGCAGCAAGGTGTTTTTAATCATAAACCCCGATTTTTTCGCTGTTTGTTGACCTCGGTTATAGGTCCGAAGATAAGAGCAGCAATCCACCAATATTGTTTTCCGGGTTCTTCATACCAGTACAAGCTCCTCAGTAGTTATTAAAACCGCATACGAATTGCAGAACAAACAGACGAATTTGGCATCTTTCTACTGGCACAGAATCTCAGCGACCTCATGTTAACCTGATGAATACTTACTAGAAGAGTGGGAGTAAATGGGGATTTTTCAGTCCGAGTGAAATCTCCATCATAAAACTGCATTAGGCTAGACAAGCTGTCGGCACTTCGACATACCACACACGATACTATGAAAAACGTATTAACGACAGCTGTCGAAGGAGTAGTCAACTGACTAAAGGTTTTACCACGATTGCCCGCAACGAAAATGCCACCAGCTCTCCGAGGGGATACAAAAACCAGTCGAAAAATCAATGCAAAGCTTGGTTATCACGTGTCGTATGATACAGTCATGACATATACTAAGTACACAAGACACCTACCAACAAGAAACAAGGTAAATATCTGGTAAATCTTCAAAACTGCAGCCATAGGACCCCACAAGCTAACCCTGCGTGCTCTTGCCGCAACACAGAACAGCAGAAGCATGCCTACTAAGCTTTCCCGTAGTGGGGTGTCTATGGCGCTCGCGGCAACGAGGCATCTCTACGGGGGTGCGGAAATTCAAACCTGACAGCGTGTCTATCGACCTCGATGAACAAAAATTGCCCAAACAAACGCACGCCGGCTCCATGAGCATCCCTCCCCCAGAACTCGACGAGACGCCACCAAGTGCTGCGGGTGGGGACGAGAATACTTCAGAGCGGCCTTGCAGATGTGAAGTAGTGGGGTGCCTTGTGGGCGCCGCGGGGGGGGTCGTTGCTGGCCATGCTTTCAATGGCTCAAGTCTACGATAATTCCCTCTGCCCTCCCAAATATCGCTCTCTGTGCTTTAACGAACTCCTTCACATCACCTTTGTTTGTTTTTTATGACAACCAGGCGATATGAGAAGATGAAAGGTTGAGATTCCCAAGACTGAAATTGAGATCCCTCCACGAACTCTTGACGACTTGACATAAAACCGGCGAGAGCATGTTCTCCCTACGTTTGTCGTTCATCTGACACCGGACTCATCACGCTCGGTTCAATATGCATCGTGTAATGTTCATTTTAGGTCGGCCCCAGACAGACAGACAGACAGACAGACAGAAAGATGAAAGACCATTGAAGATGACACCCTCAACGTTTTGTTTAACTACTCCTCCTGTGTACGTATGTACGGGACCCAATTAGGAAGAGGATTATTTGAATCCTCCTGGCCGAGGATCCAAAATCCCCATTATATATTTTTTTCTGTTCTACGACTTGACTATATCAACCATTCAACAAGACATTCATTTTTTCCAACTTCATCAACACTCATTGCCCATTCAACCGGTGTGCGTTTGCTTTTTACAGGGCGTCAAGCGAAGCTCTCCGATCTGTTTGTGCTCGGCCCCTGAGGATTTTTTTCATATATCTCCGTGGCGGAAATGGGACGCTGCTCTTACGAGCTGTGTGTATCGGTTGCGAGATTCAACGTCGGGGGCAACAGGACAGCGCTGTACTGCAAGAAGCATGCTCATGACGGGATGGTGGACGTCAAACGCAAGGTTTGCTCACATGACTCTTGCTCGAGACATCCGTACTATAATTTCGAGGGCATCACGACGCCAGTGTATTGCAAACAACATGCAGAGGACAAAATGGTCAACGTCGTAACCAGGCATTGCATACATCATCTCTGCGCAAGGCGGCCGAACTTTAACGAACCGGGCAGCAAGCTGGCGACGTACTGCAAACAGCATGCGGAAGACGGAATGGTCAACGTCAACAGGAAGCGCTGCATTCACGACTCCTGCATGACGCAGGCGAGCTTTAATGTCCAGGGCAGCAAGACGTCGGTGTACTGCAAGCAGCATGCGGAAGACGGCATGGTGAACGTCAAGAGCAAGCGTTGCGCTCGTGACCCGTGTATGAAGCACCCGTACTACAATTCCGAGGGTAATAGAACGCCTGTGTACTGCAGGCAACATGCCGAAACCAACATGGTAAACGTATACAACAAGACTTGCGCTCATGACCCATGTATGAGGTGTCCGTCTTACAACTTTGAGGGCCGCAAGACAGCCGTGTATTGCTCTCTACATGCGGAGGATGGCATGGTCAACGTTAATACCAAGCGTTGTGCACATGACGCGTGCGTAAGTTGTCCCATCTTTCATTTCGAAGGCATCAAGAGGCCGGTGTACTGCAAGCAACATGCCGAGGAGGGCATGGTAGACGTGAGAAACAGGCGTTGCGCACGAGACTCCTGCAACACGTATCCGTCCTTTAATGCGGAAGGTATGAAGACACCGACGTACTGCAAACTCCATGCTGAGGACGGCATGGTCAACGTCCGCACAGGCCGTTCTTCAAGTTGCTCCCGAACAGCAGAGTTGACACGGGAGTTTCCAACCAACGTTGCGCCTACTGGACGGTATGAGGGCCAAAGTTTGGTTTCTGCGGCAAAGAGTCGGCGGAAGCGATCGAGGTTGGATATCGACGGCAAAACGCTTCTGCGCTGCCTCGATCACGCCACCGTCAACTCGGAAGTTGATCCAACTGTGGGGTTGAATCCTACCAAGGAAGATCCTCACATATCATCTCTCGTGACGTTAGAGAGATTTGTTAACGAGGACACCGCCGGTATGATCGTCGAGCCGAGCAGTCAGGCTTTATCATTATCAGTGAAGCCCTTAGAAGGCCCAGTCGTATCTGAGGAAACGATCAAGTTGGAAATTGATGCTGCCGTCCTATTCTAGAATGTTGTGACCGTGCTGTCAGAAGCACTGCTACCGTGATCGCCGCCGTCGCTGCGACAGTATCGTTTTTTTTGGGATACCCCGTGATCGCCGCCGTCGCTGCGACGTTTTCGTGTAAATGGATATACCCCGCAAGTCACTTGATCGAGTGTCGTGGCTTTTGATAAAGGGGTTATTTGAACATCGTAGTTGGCGCTGGCGTGGTACTGCTATGCCATTCTGTGGGCTAGTTGCGAAATGCCATCAACTACACGCCTGATGGCAGTATTATGCTGGACATGAAAAAAAATCAACGAGGCTCGGTAAATCGTTACATTGTGGAGACGTGTCCTGGCGCGGTGAGCTTGTCAGCATCTGTTTCGTACCCGTGTCAAACTTAACATTGTTTCAAAGTAGGCCCGGTCTTGATGGTAGCTTTGGAAAAAAAGAAATCGGACCTGGCATTGCAGAGTTTGCTGTATCCCTACCTTCGTGCTTGCCGTACAGAATATGTACACTAGTAGTAGCCTCACGCGAATGTCCGTCGACTCGCCTATTCTGGACGATGTGGCAACCGAGGGAGAGGTGCTGTACGTCGATACAAACGTAGCCGTCACATAAGTTGATTGTACATGTGTGGGAAGGGGGCGTTTCCACCCTGCTTTACCCGGTCATATGTGTTTTGTTGGTCTATTTTCCCCATTGGTGCATACAGTACGCGACAGCAGTAAACAACTGTTATTTGGTCAAGTCTTAGAGTTTATCGCGCCCTCGATTTGAAGCATAAATGCTTATTTTGCGAACGGATGCAGAACGTCAAATTATTTGTATCAAAATTGTTATGGTACAAAGAAGTAATTTTGCAAATGCACTTGTTCGGGCTTTGAAAAAATACATCAATTCCCACCCAGGCATCCATTGATGATGATTCAATTCAATAACGAAATGTTGAAACCATGGTTGAGGACCGCAAACACCAACGCTCATGATGCTTCTTGTATTCAACGACTGCATGTCCGTACCACTGCCGCTGCCGATTTGTACTTTCCTACCCGGAACAGCCGTTGAAACTACGGTACAGAATCTACGTTACGCACAATAGGCGTCAAGGTTCCCCCCCTGCTACTGACAACGGGATATGGCCCGGCAGCTGAACCTCTCAAATGACTGTCCTGCCCGACCCGTCCGACGGTTACACTCTACCTCTGCTCTTGCCCGTTTGACTTTAGCGAAATCAAAGCACACACCGCCCCGCTTGATTCCGTGCTGTATGCTAACAGAAGATTTTATATACGCTCGTTTAGGTCCTGTTGAAGGTGCACACGATAGTCGTACAAATCTTTGTCCGCTCCTACCGCTTGCGAGTGGTCTACGCCATGCTCAATCTTATGAGTATTCCGCGTGTCACTGAATAGCCGTCTAGAGCAGCTGTATGTGACTTTTGCAGACGAAAGTCATCCGGAATCGCCACTCCGACGACTTTATTTTCCGGTGATTGGTCGTAATTTTAGTCCACCAGCGTCGGCGGAACTTTCCCGGGATGCCTTAAAATCCTGCACGCATTACGATATTGTATCGTAGGGACTCAGTGGTCACAGTAAATTCTACAGCGATGGAAAAAAACAATAGGTCGTACAGTATTCAAACTGGTTCGACTCGATGATTTACTTTAGCTCAGTATTCACAAAAACAGCAAATCAAAAATTTAGAGGATTCCTGCCAGAGGTATCCAATACCCTCGCAACACATCTACTTATTATAAAAACCGTAGACAAAGGCGACCTTACACGCGCTGAGATAAACGTAACAGCAGTAACAACACAGTTCATTAAATACCTTTAATTATCAACCGTTGTCAAGCTATCCTCGTTTTCGTCCTCGATGACTTCGCCCACATCCTCGCTGTCGTAGTCCATGTCTTTGGTGTCCTCGTTCACACTCTCGCTATCCACGTCCTCCTCTCCGCTGCCGTCGCCCTTCTCTTCACGGCTCGCATCCTGCTCTTGCCTTATGTCCTGTTTTTCCTCGCCCCTTTCCCACCAGTCACGTTTCCCATCCCGCCCCCTACCTTTTTCTTCCCCGCCACCGTCGCCGTCTTTTTCCTTGCCAGTTTTTCTGCCGTCTATTTTTATCCCACTACTCTCCACATCCTTCCCCAAACCTCCCCCCACCCCACTTCATCCGTTCTCATTGTCGTTGGCACCGTCTATAAGATAATGCGCGTGCCGTGAGAGAAAATGTTTTGTGCTTTGGTAACATTTGGTTTAGAGTTTTTTTCACGTATTGTTTTTTATATTTTTCGTACTTGATTGCAATATCTTGTATTTCACCAAATCAGATCCCTGGTCGGTTTGGGGGAGAAGACATTTAGGTTGGGTGTCTGGTGCGGCCTTGAGGGTTGTTTCGACAAATTAGTGTTTTTCTTTGCCGTAACACATTTGTGTAGGTTTGCAGTCGCTAAAGCCCTATTTTCGATTTGTAATTACGATAACTCGTTGAGGGTAATCACAGATGCTGAGTTAAAATTTCTGAAAAAAATGTATTAATGTTAGGCTTGAATTAGTAACACCCACATTCTTAACTTATGTCGTCTACTATAGGTTACGCAGGTAGAGACCCAAAATAAAGAAAAAAAACAAACGAACATTGGTGTTATGGTAGCGGAAACCAAAAGGGACGGTAGCTCCCCCTACCTTGCTTCCCTTTGATGGACGTCCTATAATCGATTAAGATATCTAGTCTTTGATACGGATATAAAGAAGCCCATAAGTATTTCCTGCCGCGCGGGAGCTGTACCGTGCCCCCGGAAAATGTCGCTAGTTGTTGAGTCATAACCAAGGCAGCCGCCGTGAAGAAGCGGCTGACGATGACGTTAGAGGGTGGAACTACAGTTCTCTCTCGTTTTGTTTTGGGCCGGGTAGATAAAACGAACACTACACTGTCGTACACGAATGATCACTGAGGCAGACAGTGTCGAGTTTTTTACACTCCCTGGTGCTATCGGATCTATGACGCAAACTTCACTAAGTAACTATAGAGTCTCAAAGCGCGACGGCTGAACCGTGGTTTCAGCGACCAATCGTCGTTCATGACCCTTAACCGGGACAGCAGACACCGCGGAGTGACGGCAGACGGGGCTGATCAAGGGTGGACTCACCCTGGTTAAGTCTTGACTAATCCGCTCGGACAAGAACAGTTAACAAGAAGGAGGCATACCTAAAATGTTTAAAAATTCCTCTGTTACTGAGCTAGATCCGTCTTGTTGGGCGCATGTTGACTACCCAAACAAGATAAAAAACAACTACAATACCAATTCTCTCCACTCGTGTGTGACTGTTGCGTAGTGGCGCCGACTGAGGTTTAGGTTGTCGACTGTGCAGGCAACGAAAATAGGAACAGAACAAAAGTCGCACGGGCGCGGGTGCTCGAGGGACGAGTAGCCCTCTTTCTACCTTTAACATTCGCTCCCAAGAACAAGTTTTGTATCGAGGTCGACAGAAGCACACAGCCGAACGAAACAGTAACGCACAAGCACTTCTAGTTTCCGTGTCAGCGACGCATATCATGCGCACCGCGGCTGTTGATGTGATGGAGCCTCATTTGAAACTGGTTGAGCGTCGTTGCGCTGTCCTACACCGACGCAGCGCCACGTTATCACCCAACTTCAGCGGAAGATCCGTACTGACGACTGCCGATGTACCGTTCAAAGTGTTGTGACCTTTTCCATGACGAACTACAATACTTGCTTGGGCAGCCCCTTCTTCAAATGGCAAGGAAGAGACATTTGATTTATGCGGGCGCGTGTGTGACTACGATAATGTCTGCAAAATGTCCAGTACGAAAGGAACCGCATTGAGTAAGAGAGGGGGACTTCTAAACAACCGAAAAAGAGCATAGATACAGGAAAATGAAACCAAGTACATCGTACGTAGTGCCGTGTGATGCCTCCACCCTATTACTTTCCCTATATTCCGAATCAATATGGTGCGGGGAGGGGATGAAATTGCTCTCCTCCACAAAGGACACAAGCCACAACGAGTTCCGAGGGCTCGTTTGGTCCGTCTGACAAGTGACTTTGTGACAGCGCAGTAACCGATCCAGCGATAGCCACCACCATTTTGATAGTAACATGTGCGAGTGCAGGCACGACGCTAACTCAACGCTTCACCATTTCTTCAAGTCTAGTTGATTTCTCCTGTACTTTTGGCGCATATGTTTCTCGTGTAGAGAACACGTCACTATGACCGGGGCGCGGGTGAATGGGTGATATTCACTCTCTTTACGGCCCCGCTCCCTCGTCCCTCCGTCACGTTTAGAACGCCGTATTTACCACCCCCCCCGTCCACCCATCCACGTTTTATTCGTGCGAAAACGAATCTTTTCCTGCGACGAGATGCCATTGGCAACAAGGAAACGCGGAGGGCTCCGGTCTAGGGGGACCCGTGTACGACGATTGTTCGTGGAAGCAATGCGACGACTGGAGGCGGAAAAATTACGGCAGCCGCGAGTGGAGACTGCGGTCGTTTCTCCTCGAGCTAAAGAATGTGCTTAACTGTCGTACTCCATAGAGGGGCAGCAGGTCTCCAGACTGCCACGCGGGGAAGAACACGCAGCTGCCTGTTGAGGACGACTTGGAGTACATGCGGCCTTTGAGCGAATTGTGGTGTTTCCACCGTGGCCGAAACAGAGGGCAACGCCCCGACAAAAAGAGACAATAGGCTACGGGCCCTGCACTCCCAAAACCATGTTGAGTTTAGAACGAACACCTAACCCAAACAACTTTGGGCTCAAGCTGGTTAACAGACCAGGCATGATATAGTCGCTGCATCGGTCTGCCTAGCCCGGCATTTCTACCTTCTTATTCCCACTGGCCCGCCCTATCGCCGCCATTTTGCTCTTCTTACGAGGAGGAAGGTTTTGCGAGAAGCCAGGCTTTCGCACATGTTTTCGTTTTTGGTTAGGACTGGGGAGTTGTCACACTTCCAATCAAGACTTTAAGAAATATGCAGTGTTCCTTGCGCGAGGTCCTTAACTGTTCAGTCTCCCACTTAGACCGGTGCTATTGGGAAGTTTATGTTTTTGTTCGGAAAAGTTCGCTTTTACTACATTTCAGTGGCTGTACATCCCGGAGTACTAAACATATTACTTTTTGCTATCAAAAGTAATCACATATTTTCGCGAAAGCGTTTCTATGTAGCTGGTAGTTTTGAATTTTCTACGAAGGAGCTCAATTTTGCAACGTTTGCAGAGATAGGCCCCAAACCGGCTGACATCCCAGTCTCGTCAAGACCTTCGCCAATCCTCCGCAAACACTTCAAACCGAGGCCCCGTAAAAACTGCCAACTGCATGGAAAAGGTCTCGCAAAGAGGAGTAGTTACTCTTGACGGTGAAAGTATAATATATAGCAAATAATTTGTACTCCGGGACGTACAGTAAGTAGCTGAAATGGTGTAAAGACGAATTTTTCCAAACATACAAATACTCTTCCCATTAGCACCGATCGTACTGCTGCAATTTTGTCAAGAACAGTGTACTATTCGTCTCATCGACCGGATCTAACACAAAACGAGAGAACACTGTAGTTCTAATCTCGAGAGTCATCGTCAGCCGTGTCTTCACGGCGGCTGCCTGGGTTGTTGCTCCTGAACTGGTGATGTTTGCTGGGGTGACTGTATAGCTTGCCCGTGGAAGAATATTAACATGACCATATATTTACCTGCATCAGAGACTAGACGTCCCAGGTATTTACAGAACGTATATCAAACGTGAGCGAGGGGGTGGGATAATTCTCCCCCCCCCACCCCGTTCGGCTTTCGCCGCTGTGACGCCAATTTTGGACGTTTGGTTGGTTTCTTTTTGGGTCTTTACTGGCGCAACTTTTAGTACGCGACCGAAGTAAATGATTTGGGTGTTAAGAATGTATGCAATAAATGTTTACACTTCTTAAAAATAACAAGTGAGGATTTGTGCTAATCACTTGTGCTTACCTTCGAGGAGCAACCCCCAATTGAAAATCGAGAAGTGCAATGGTTTCGGCGTCTAAGAATTCACAAGGATGTGCTACGACCCATATGAAACTAAATCTGCCGAAACCCCCCTCAGGGCCACATCAAACACCCAACCAAGCTGTCTTCTTCCCTCAACCGGTCTGATTGAGTTGATTACGAACTGTTTCTAAGCAGTACGTTTCATAAAAAAACGAAAAATGAAAAAAATAAAAACTATATGTCAATACTTATCACTAGAGAAAAACAACTCTCAAAACATGGCAGGACTCTTGATATGGGCGGTGGCAGCGATGACGAGGACGGAGAAGGCGGGGTGGGGTGGCTGGGGTAGGGGGTGCAAAACAGTGGGGATGTAACGGACGGGCAAGGAACTGGCGACCAAACGGATAAGGACGGTAGCGGGGAGGGAAAGTTGGGGGACGGGATCTGCAACGAAACTGGTGGGGAAGGGGGCTAGGAGGAAAAGGGAGGAGGGCGGGAGCAGGACGCGAGCAGCGGGAGGAAGGGGGCGGGAGCAGCGAAGAGAAAGACTTCGATAGTGAGAGTGTTAACGAATACAGCGAAGACGTGGAAGAGGATTGTGATGGTATGGACGAGGACAGGGAGAAGGAAGTCGAGCACGGTTGGTCAAAAACAGACGGTGAAAGGTATATATTGAATCGTGTTGATCCTGCTATTATCGTATACTTAAGCGCGTGTAACTGTTGTACTTTATGTACTGTTTTTGTGGTAAGAAGATATGTTTCAAGGGTATACAAGACGTCTGGCAGGAATGCTCGTTACTTTTGATCTTCTGTTGTCAGGAATACTGAGTGACAGTAAATTATTTCACCGAACCAGTTTAAACACTGTGCGACCTTTTGATTATTTGGGCTGCTGGAAAACTAACTGTGACAACGTTGTCGCTACACTACAGCTTTGTATAGCGTGCGGGTGATTCTGGGATCGGGAACAACGCACCGATGCTGCTCAACCAAAACGACGAGCAATTACGGAAGGATAGAGTCGTCTGTACGACGATCCCGGATGGCGTCCGCCTGCGAGAGCCAAGGCTTGCTGCTCTTGACACTTATTTAGTGAAACGCGAATTACTCGTAAGACGGAGCATGGCGTTGATCACTCGCAAGAGTTAGGAGCGGACCGACGATCTGTACGAATATCGTGTGCACCTTGAAGGCGACAAAGACGTGCGTAGCTAAGCGCTTCCGTTAGGATACAGCACGGAATCAAGCGCGGCGGTGATTGCGTGGAGTTGGCTACAGCCTAACATAATTGAGCAGAGAGAGGGTGCAGGAGTCGCCGGGGCGGGCAGGACAGTCAATTGGGGGGTCCATCTGCCGGAGCAAGCCCCGCTGTCAGTAGCAGGGGCGAAACCTTGACGCCTAATGCAAGTACTGCAGATCTTGTACTGTAGTTTGAACGGCTGTTACGGGTAGAGAAGTACAAATATGCAGCGGCAGTAGTACGGCTATAGAGTTGTTGAAAGCGGGCAACATAATGAGCGTTAGTGTCTGCGGTCCTCAATCGGTATAGTTGATATGTTGTTATTGATTTTCATCACCATGGGTTGATGCCTGTGTGGGAATTGGTTTTTTTTTTTAACCTCTGTCAAATCATGAATCCTACGTTATACTTCTTTGTAGCCAAATAGGTTAGATATTCATAAGTTGGCGTTCTGCATCCGTTCGCAAATTAAGACATATGATTTACCTATTTATGCCCAAATTTGGTTAAGAAAAACTCCAAAGCCTTATTCAAAATTACACGTTATTGACTGCTGTCGCATCCTGTATGCACGAATGGGCAAAATAAACGAACCAAACAGATATGACAGGGTAAAGCAGGATGGACACCCCCCCCCCCCCACCCATATACAACGAACTCTGGTAATGGCTCCGTTTGTATCGACCTACAGTACTTCAATATCGGTTGCTATATTGTCATTAGTATGCGTGTCGGACCAAGGGTTGTACGGCAAGCGCGAATATATGAATACGGCGCACTCAGCAATATCAGGCTCCATCCCGTTTGCTCCAAACATACCATTAAGTCCGGACTAACTTTACAACAATGTTAAGTTTAACACGAGTACGAAACAGGTGCTGACGAGTTCACCAAGTAACGATTAGCCAAGCGTCGTTGATAATGTCTTCATGGCCAGCCAAGTGCGGCCATCAGCCGCGTTGGTGAAAGCGTTTTGCAAACCAAACCGCAAAGTGGCATAGTAGTATCAAATCAGCGCCAACTCCGATGTTAAAACAAACAGTTCATAATTTTTTCAGGCACACGATCAACTGCCTTACGGGGTAACGCCATATAATCGAAACCACCGTAGTTACCGCGGCGATCACGGTTGCAGTGTATCTGACAGCACGGTCACAACATTCTAGAATAGGACGGCATCATCAATTTCTGGCTTGATGGGTTCTTCAGATACGATTGGGCCCCCTAACGGTTTCACCGATAGCGATACAGCCCGATTGGTCCGCTCGACAACCATACCGCCAGTGTCGCCGTTAACACATCTCCCTAGCGTAACGAAAGATGATATCTCAGGATGTTCCTTGGCGGCATTTAACCCCACAGTTGGCTCAACTTCAGAGTTGACCGGGATGTGACCAACGCAGCAAAAGCGTGTTGCCGTCGATATCCAACTTCGATCGCTTCCGATGACTCTTTGCCGCAACAAATAAACAATGGCTCTCATGCCGTGCAGTGGCCGCAACGTTTGTTGGGAAATCTCGTACGGACTCGGCTGTTCGGGGGCCACTTGAAGAACCCACTCTGCGGACGTTTACCATGCCGTTCTCAGCATGCATTTTGCAGTACACCGGCGTCTTCATGCCGTCAACATTAAATGACGGAACCTTGGAGCAGGAGTCATAAGAGCAAAGCTTGTTGTTGACGTCCACCATTCCCTTCTCGGCATGCTGCCTGCAGTACACCGGTGTCATGTCTTGAACATTATAGGTTGCACGCTTCGTGCAAGAGTCATAAGAGCAACGCTTGTTCATGACGTCCACCATGCCGTCCTCCGCATGTTGTTTGCAGTACGCCGGTGTCTTCATGCTCTCCACATTATAGGATGGATACTTCGTGCAGGAGTCAAGTGAGCAAAGCTTGTGGTTGAGGTTGACAATGCCGTCCTTCGCATGTTGTTTGCAGTACACCGGTGTCTTCATGCCCCCAATATTAAATAACGGATACTTGGTGCAGGCGTCATGTGAGCAATGCTTAGTGGTGACGTTGACCATGCCGTCCTCAGCATGCAGTTTGCAGTACACCGGTGTCTTCGTGTCTTCAACATTAAAAGACGCACGTGTTCGAAGTTGATTATTCATCATTTGCAGTTACGGGACTACTTGCGTGGTCGGCATATTACGGGTTGTTTGCTGG
>JBBMKB010095051.1:0-10887 GCA_037833945.1 Alaria marginata | reverse complement strand
AGTGGCTACCGAATTTATTTCACTCGCGCGAGTGGCTACCCACTTTATTTCCCTCGCGCGAGTGGCTACCCAATTCTATTCACTCGCGCGAGTGGCTACCCAGTTTATTTCACTCGCTCGAGTGGCTACCCAATTTATTTCACTCGCTCGAGTGGCTACCCAGTGTGTTTCACTCACGAGTGGCTACCCAAATTATTTCACTCTCGAGTGGCTGCCCCATTTATTTCACTCGCTCGAGTGGCTACCCAATTTATTTCACTCGCGCGAGTGGCTACCCAATTTATTTCACTCGCGCGAGTGGCTACACAATGATTTTTGCAATCAGTAGGGTGTTTGCGATTTCCAACCTCTGTTGGGTTGGAAAAAATGTAAAAAATGTATTGAAAACGGACAAATGTGGTATATAACCCAAGGCCAACCAACCCACGAAAAAATTGGCTTCGAAAATAAGTAAAAAAATGACAGGAAAACGTATTTATTAAGTAATTTGTTTCGCTGATTTTTTGGGGGTTAAGTTGGCCTTGGATTGTGACGTTCGACGGTTTCAATACTAATAAATCGTATTGTATCTTTTCCTACCCATCTCCTACCCAACCAAAGTTGGTAAATCGCGAACACCCTATTAGTAGTAGCCTATTCACTTTTCGGCTTTTGCGATATGCGCCGCCTTAGAATTGTTGTTTGGTATGCTGGGCCAACAAAATATTTGTTTATACATTTCGTTTTTTTAGTGTGAGGTACAGAGGCACTTGCGCGGTGGTGAAAAGGGGGATACCTCGCCCTACCGTAGCCTAGGTATTCATTGTTTTTTCCCTCGGCGTCACCAATTGGTAGTTCTCGCACAAGCCGCTTCACAAGGGTGGAGAAAACGTCACGTAAATGTTTTCTCAGCCGGGGAACTAACTCTACGTATTTTTCGTTTTGTTCCGTACACGCACCTTGACAGTTATCCGTTCTACGTTTTTGCGCTCGCTGCTCGCTGAGTTTGGCGGCGGCGCCTCTTCTGGCGCCGGGATAACAAGGGCTGCTGTGTGGGGGAGGCTGTTCCCCGATGCACACCCGAAGTCCTGCAGTATGATAGTGTCTTACATAGATTTTTTTTATTCCCATCGTCCGTGTGCCTCTTCCTCTTGTCCGAGAAGGTGTGGTTGTCGTGGCAAGTAGCTGTGAAAGAGGCTAGCTTCCAGCTATCCCAACCGCCGCCGCTGCCGCTGCTTGTACCGACGGCCGCGGCTGCTGCGCACGAGCCGTATGACACTTCGATTACCCTTGGGGCATCGGGGCGAAGCGGCAACCTCGATGGCGGGTGTGACAGGGCCGACTGCTGTACAGTGCTCCGGCTTGTGGTGTCGGAGACGAATGCTCGCATGGGTTTCCGCAACGAGAAGGGTTTTTTCGTACACGCGTCTGTGGATGCCGTGGAGGCGTCTGGGGTCGGCGGTGCCACGTTTTTCTCGATCAACCCGGCGGCCTTGTGGGGGCAAGAGCAGGTTGCGGGCGGCGGAGGACAGACGGTTTGGCCGGAGCATCAGAAAGGTAAAGGAGAAGACTTTTCGAGGTCGGGAGCCGAACCAAGAATTGTCCGTTGTTTGTTCGTTAGCGATAATGAGGCGTGTTGCGTGTTGGTGCGTGTTATAATGTGTGTAGACAATCGCACTCCAGGAGCAACATGACATTGTTTGGTTTGTCGCGAAAGGGGTAGTACCAAGCGGATACAGCACGGGACTGTGCTGGCAGACTGGTAGAACACGCGAGACGGTGTTGTTGCGAGTAGCTGGCCAGTGGTTGATGGGCCAGACATGTCACAATTTCTCGTTTTGCATTATCTTTCCCTTTTCGTCTTTGCCGCTGACGTGACACTTTTTTTTTTGTTGATTGCTTATTTGTCATTACCCCCCCGCATATGGTCACCCTCCCCTCCCCAAACAAAACCGTTTGTTTTATGTTATTCGTTAATTACTGATCATTGCCCCCCTATCCATATGATATGATACGATAAAAAAGATCCTAAAAAACCATACCACGTGTCCAACTGTGTTGGCTAGTTCCTCAGTTCAGGAACCCCCGTCAGTCATAAAAACATTCGGGTCCCAAGTGTGTCCCCCCTTCCGTAGCAGGTGTCTTCACCGTAGTTGTTGCCCACGCGTTTTGTGTGTGTGCTCGTTCAGACGCGGCGCTGAACGTTTTCATGGACGTGCGGAAGATGGACCGGAAGGCGTCCTTGGCCAGCGTGGCGGGCGAGGTGGAGATGGAAGAGGAAGGGGACGGCGCCAGGCTTTTCCAAAGCGAGGCAAGTTGGACGGGTTTTTTTAGGATAAGATTTTTGGGAACAAGGTCCTTGGAATTTCAGCAGTGTGGAATAAGTATTTTGCAGTTGTAAACGGGTTAAGATCTACAGTAGATCTGTCATCTGCGAGGAATGTATAACGTCAGTTTCAGGTCTATCGTCTGCGAGGAAAGGCATGTGTATATCCGACGCGAGCAGAGGCAGATCGAATAACATCGAACCCGACCGGCCACCGGGGGGGGCATCTATACTCGGGATAGCCGCTGTTGGCTAGCTACCGTGAGCTCGCTTGGCCGCTTCCCGGCTGCCATGGTCCGACAATGATGAAGGCGCGTCTCGCTTCAGGTCGTTTTCCGTCGCTGCAGGCTCGTCACTACCGTTGGCAATGCACGTCTTTCGATGCAGCATGTGCTCGATTATGGGGCGTATAACGTACCAACTCATGTGGCCTCTCTCTTTTCGTCCAAGTGTATTTGAGTACTATTAATAGGGATTAGGGCCGGCCCGTGAGCCCCGATGGCGGAGGGGCCATATTTTGGAACTAAGAGATAAACGGGTTGTCATGCAGTGCATGCCGTATATGTCGTTGGCGATAGTCGTAGCTATATGGGAGAGTATTATATTGGTGTATTCGAGTATGTGCTCAGTTATTTATAAGACATGCAACGCATCAATTCATGTGTCTCCTCTCTCCTTTTTCTCCAGGTGTATTCGATGAACCTCGAGCTTCTGGGGCGTGTGGCCCCTGTGAAGCTTGTTGTTTCACCGAAGATAGTGGCACCATTGGCGGCGTTTCTACGCTCCTCCAAGGTGAGGCAGCAGCGCCCACCATACTTTTCTGTTTTTTTTTGTCGTATCGTGTACTTTCCACCTGCAGATTGCACCGCATTTACCACACAGGTTGCACTAAATTTACCGTACAGGTTGCAACCGCATTTACCATACAGATCCAGAGTATACCGAGAGTCTACTCCGCCACCGCTTTCGCCTCAGGTGTGGACGCTTGTCTGTGTCATGTTGCCCTTCATTAGATTATCTACATGTGCTGAATGAAGCTCATTGGCTGAGGGTGCACCGCATTTTCCGCATAGGATGCACTGCATTTTCCGTACAGGTTGCACCGCATTTTCCGAACAGGTTGCACCGCATTTTCCATACATATCCACATTATACCGACAATCTGCTCCGCCACCGCAATCGCCCCAGGTGTGGACGCCGGGATTGCTTCTGCCGGCGAGGTCCCCCGCCCTTGACGAACTCCGAGTCCTCGCCGCGGGCTGCCGCGCTTGCTCTACCAAAGACTACGTGGACAATGTCCTGCATGCCCGCGGCACGAAAAACGTCGACGTTCGCGCAGCAGGGGTGAGCGTTCGCTTTGAGCTTGAACCCGCCCCCAAAGCTGGCTCTGCTGCTGCTGCTGCTGCTGCTGCTGCTTCCCCGCTATCTCCGCGGGGCGGTACCGTCAATGGAGAAGCTAAGATGCGCGACGACGGTGTTCGTCCTTCCAAGGCAGACGAAGGCGTGCGTCTTTCTAAGGAAGCTGGAGTTGGTGCAAACGGGGGAGGCGATAGGGGCGGGGGGGGCGATAGGGGGGAGGCGAAAACGGCGGAAAAATCGGCAGCCCCTGCTACGGCGGCAGGGTTAGGGAGGACTGCTTCCCGAGAGAAAAACGCCGCGGGAACCGAATGCTTTGAGCTGTCGGTGGGCTGCTGCATCTACCAGAAGGGAAAGTATCTCCTCGGCCATGCTGAGGGCGCCGAGTCGACGTCGGCACCCCGACACCCCTCCTCTGTTTCGTCGCGCGCGCCGTCGCTGTTCCAGCCTCCGCTATCACCGCACCCCCCGCCGCCTCTCGTGCGTAAAAAAGATGGCGATGATAAGGGTTTGAGCGGTGGCACGGAGCGGGAACGTTCGAGCGGCTTGCCGCTCGACACGCGGTCTTCGGTACCTTCCGATGCCGTCAAGCCTCCGCTATCACCGACTCCCTCGAGTGAGCGCAAAGAGAAAAAAAAGGTTTCGCCGATTCGCGGGACCGAGGAACTCCGAGACCCGGCCACGCGCGACCTCTGGGGGGGAGGCCCCGGGCCGAAGCCCTGCGAAGAAGCCGTGGCCATCATCAAGTCGCTTCGTGTGCCGTTGTCGGATCCTCACTATTTCAGGGTAGCTGATACGTCGCTGTATTTGGGGGTGATGGGTGCGAAAAAGGATGGCGGGGCGCTCGTGCGACGCACCCAAGTGCTCGGTGGTCGGGAAGAGGCTTATGACGGGTGGGGCGGGGAACTACTGATCACGCGGTGTGCGGTGGTGGGTAACCCGAGGCAGCCCCGGACTCGCGCAGACGCGATGCTGTCTCGGATCAGGGTCGAGGTGAGATGGACGATGGCGAGGGCTGTGGGGTAGGCTCCCGATAAGTCGCCGACCAACTATCGGCTGGCTACGTCTTTACAGTTGGTATTACAGTTGGTATTAGTTCCCTGCGGTAATTTGTGGCGTTCTGCGGTGTCTTTTGGCCTGACTGGTGCTTTTGTGGCTGGCAAAACATTTTTTTTTAATGGAGAAAGACTACAAGTACAATTCAGTTGGTTTGCTTGCTTCGCCACCCAACTAATGGCTACGGTCGTCAAGTGAAGTTCAGCCAACAAACTCACAGCCTTAGCGATGACGATGCCGCTTTCCTCGTATGATAACCAGAGGTCCACCCTTCTGGGACCCATGTTTAGCGACGAAAAAAAATCGACGAGTGCAGTCTTGTCGAGCGACTAGGATTAGGAAGAGCGTAGCAGCACTACAGTAGTGTATCAACATGCTGCACGCGTGTCGCACGCCTCCTTAACGGTGCAAACCGTTCGCATCCCCTGCCCCACCAGCCCGGGCTGCTCGGTGTGGCCGATGCTAACGTCCTCCTTTATTTTGGATGATTTTTTCCTGTGAATTCCCAAAGGGGTTCATGAATTTAGGAAGTGCGTCTATGATAGTGCGCACTGTCTTCTTTGGCGAAAACGGCCTCACATGTCATATATGGGCTGGTAGTTTGTGTCTTCGTGTCGCTTGTGGCTTGAAATTCATGCTTTGTTGGCTAACGTTTACGCTTTAGCCTGATATTTTTTGTCTTACTGTCGTTTGTGGCTTGGAAGTCAACGCTTTGTTGGCTAGCGTTAACGCTTTAACAAGAACTGCAAAAAATGTTCCACACTAAAGTCCAAGAAATGTGTCCCAACAAATGGTTGCAGTTCTAAGCGGGTTGCACTCTTGGTTGGCTAGCGTTAAGCCGTTCTTTTTTGTGAAACCCTTTTCGAAACAAAAAAAATCTACAGGTATCGCAGGCAGCTGTCGTAGCCGCCGCCCGTTTGGCGTGGTCTCTCGAGCGCGCGATGGCACCACCTCCGCCGCTGTCGCTGGAAAGGATTCAAAGCTTGGCCTTAGAAACGGGGGACGACAACTTGGCGGGCATTCTTTCCCCGCGCATACTGTCGCCACCGTGGGGGGATGGGTCAGTCGGCAACGGCAACTCTAGGTCTGATCAAAGGGGCACCAACCAAGGCACGTCGACACCCGGGAGCGCTAGTAGCGCGGAAAGCTCTACGACAAGCAGAACGCGGGTCGCGAACAATTGGTCGGAGGAAGTTCCGCTGCCACGATTGGCCCTGCTTAGTGGGCGCACAAGCTTGCGCCTTAACGTCGCGATGGCGGGGGTTCAAGTTCGGGTCTCCTCAAGAGGGCTTCTCGGTGTCGCTGACAGTGGCGTCGCTGGGGAGGGGGGGCGTCAGGGTCAAGGAGATGACACGGAACCAGGAGGACCAACGTTCGGAACGGGCTCGAACTTGAAACATTCGGGTGAGAGTGATCGTGTAAAGAAGGCCCGTCGGTGTATCCGGCGAATTGCGCGACAGCTGGTGGAACGCATTCACCCTGCGTCCGCGTCGGCGGGTTACCGGCAAGCTTGCCGGCTATTCCGCGACGAGATGGGGGCGCTGGGGTACGACCAGAGCGCGCTGAGCGTCGTCATCAAGGCGCTCTTGGAGACAACGGCGAGGATAAGAGATCCGGAAGGGCAAGACGGGGGGGGCAGAGACGGGGAAGATAATTTTCTGTACGACTCTCCGGAGTCGCCGCCGTCTGCGTATTCGGCCGGACGGAGGGAAACGGCATCGCCGGAGACACCGATCGACGCTACCCTACCCGGAGAACTCGATGAGACCAGGGAGTTGGTGGATGCTGGGATGGCGGTACTGCCCACGTTGCCGGGTGACGATGGGGCGAAAAGTGGCGGTGAAGGGGGTGAAGAGCAGCTGCTGGTGGACATTGCTTCGGTTGAGGTAAAGTGTATGCGTGGAACTAATCCCTGTGTGTGTTTTGCGGAAGTAATATTTGCGTTTTTTTTTTGTAGGCGTTTGGTGGATCAGTGTTGTTTGTGCTCCGGAGCAATCGATGTACTGGCGGAAAAAATGGATCAATCATCGACATGGCTACGTTTCGCAGGGTTGCACCCTCAAGGGTATATGTTTATTTTGCGTTTGTTTGCTCGCAAAGAAGAGGGGAAAAAGAGAGAGAAAGAGAGAGAGAGAGAGAGAGAGAAAGAGAGAGTTGCCGAGCATCGTGTTGGACAGTCGTTTGCCCCCCTTCTTCTTAACCTTTTGTCCCGCTTGTCCAACGCGTCCCGCTCTTTGCTAACCGCAGAATCGGTTTTCTTTGTACGCGAAGGCATCCGGGCTTAGTCTCGCTGTGACACGCCTGACGTATGACACCTGCTCTTTGCTGACGCTAAACTCGTGTGTGGTTTTCTTTGTGCGCGCAGGCGTCCGGGCTTGGCCTCGCTCTGACACGCTTAGCGTACGATACCCGCTCTTTGCTACCCTCCGCAAAACCTTGTTTTTTATTTTGTTCGCGCAGGCGTCCGGACTCAGTCTCGCTTTGACGCGATTAACTTACGACACGCGGTTCACCACAACGGCCGAGACTATCGTCGTGAGAGACTCGGACGGCATCCGCATTCTCTCGGCCGGCGGGCTAGGCTCGAGAGACGAGGGAGAGGGAAAACGCGGCAAAGATTGTGTCGGGGCGGCGGGCGGTGTAGGACTATCCGGAGCCGAAACGGTCGGGACGAGCAGGGGTATAAGCTCGTCGCTTAAGGTTTCCACGACCCGTCGCCAGCGCCAACTGAGGAGAGGGTCGGAGAGGGATGCCGCGGTGAGCGCGAAGGAGAAGATTGAGGCTGCGGCGGCTACCATGGCAGAGAAGCAGAAGAGGGAGACCAGCGCCTTGTTCATCAGCTTCATCGAATGCGACAAGAAGTAAGATATATGCATATACATAACCCTGTTATGTACTTTGTAATACGTAATCCTGGAACCAAATGGGGGGGACGCAACAACTGTGTCCCCTGGGTTGGAGAAAGCCTCGTGGTAGTACAGAGATATAAGTAATCTTGGAGCCAAAAGGCAGGAACGCAAGAATTGCGTCCCCTGGGTTGGAGAAAGCCTCTTGCCTGTACAGAGAGGTATACGTAATCCTGACCAAAACGCGGGGACGCGAAAATTTTGTCCCCGGGGTTGGAAAAGGCCTCTTGGTTGTACAGAGATATATACGTAATCTTGGCCAGAAAGTGAGGACGCAAGGAGTGCCACGGGGTTGGAGAAAGCCTTTTAATTGTATGGAGAGAGACAGAGAGACGATACAACTTCCATCGTGAATAATCCCTGCAACAGCACGAAAAAGTTGGAAGCGAATGTGTCGGGCATTATTGCCGGCGCCAACGGCTTTGCCAACTCCGCTTTTGGTCTTACAAAGATGTTGCGTCGTGCGCGCTCAATCAACCCCAGCAGCGCGACAACGCCCGGTTTTCGTATTCGCTTCGAACCACTTACCTAAGCTTCTCTAAGGTAGAGCAGGATCAATGGAGTTTTGTTGTTGATGCACACTTTTTTTTGTCACCTTCCGAGAATAGTCAGTCAATTTTCGGTGCCGATTTCTATTGCATTTTTCGTCAGTTCATCATTTATAATGGCAGGGCATAGAGTTTTTCTTGCTATTAATAAGAGGCGGAGAAAGTGCAGGCACTCTCCCTGCCGTAGCCTGACTATAAAAACAACGCCCCCGCGCATAACTTAATTCGTTGTCCGCATGCTTTTTTTTTTGCCCCGGCTAGGCACATCTTCGGGTCTGGCGGCGACACCCCAAACTTTTTGGCCGCCGCTGGACGGCTAGCTACGGCTGCCGCGCGAGGCTCCGCACCCCCACCCGAACCGGGATTGTTGGAAAGCTTGAGGCGAGACAGGGAGCGCCGAATATCGGTGGCGATTGACCGGTTATCTTTCGTGGTTTCTCCTAATGGTTTCTTGACGGCGGCGAGGGCAGCTACGGCCCTTGAATGCGCGGTGTCAGAGGCGGCGGTAGCTTCTCGGTTATCACTGGGGGTGGATCGATGCGACGACGCGCCAGATGACGGTAAGCGGCCGATGTCTAGCGTCGATAGAGAAGGGCCGGCTGGTGTTCGGAGGCCCATGTCTGGTGTAGATCGAGACGACACGCCAGCTGGCGTTAGGAAGCCGATGTCTGGTGTACATTCATACGACGCGCCAGCCGACCACGGTAAGAGGCCGATGTGCGTCATCCGGACGGCGGCTCGTCCGCTTGCGCCGCTTCTTCTCCGACCGTCGGTGAGCACGTCGCTTCAGGTACAGATCGGGGAGTTCCGGTCTCTGCTGTCGCTGGAGAGCCGGCCGCTCGCGAGCCTGTCCATAAGCGGCCTCTCGTTCGAGGCTTCCCGCAGCGAGTGGTGGGATGCCAGCGACATCAACGATGACGCTTTCCAAGCTTCCGAGTGGAAAGATGCCACACGTGGTGCGCGGGTCGGTAATACCGCCCCCGGTGGTGCGTGGGCCGGTATCAGTACCACCCCGGGTGATAACGGCCGCCACTCCCCCCCACGGCGGCAGGGAGCCGGTACGGCTAGAGAGAGGTCGATGCCGTTGGCCGGGTGGCCGGGATGGACGTGGACGGGGGGGCGGCGCCGCGCGGACCTTGGGTTTTTGAGAGTCTGCCTTCAGGGTCTTGGCGTGTTGGACCTGACTACGGACGGTCAGCTGCATACCGAGGTTGTTTCTCACGCAAAATCGCGAGGCGGCGTCGCGGAGTCGGGCGGGTACGCTTCGTCGGGTGCGCCGTCGTCGGTCCCACCTCGCCGGTCGAGCTCTTCCAACAGGAGTGCAAGAGGGCAGGAGACCGGGTCTAGGTCGGGGGGGAAATCCGCCGGGCCTGGGGTGGCGGTGGCCGATCAGGCGCCCGTTGTTGTCGTGGAGCTGATACCGGCGAGCTCCGGTGGTGACCGCGGAGGAGAGGTGAAGGCGTCGGTGTGCGGGCTGCGCGTGTGCTTCCTTCGCAGGTTTATGGCGGAAGTTATCAAGTATTTCGGACCGGACGGGCTTGGCCCGGTGTTTGAGGTTGTCCGACATATCGGCTGCGATAATTTTGACGATGATGACGCCGGTCGGGGTGGCACGAAGGACCAAGAAGAGGAAAAATCCGCCGTCGAGGTTAGTAAAGAAGACAAGGGTATCCCGGGCGCGTGGTCCGTGGCTAGCTCTGTGGACCGGAGGCGCAGTGGTTCTAGACGCGATCGGACCAGGACGCCCGCCGCAAATCCAGTGAAACAACAGACGGATATCCCTGCGACTCCCGCAGTGGAGTCCAAATCGGGAGGCAAAGCAGCGAGGGCCGAAGCGGCCATGCGGGTTACTGCGGTGCTGCAAGACCTTACCGTGGTGATACCCAGAAACACTCACTCGCGCGAGGCGGTTGCTGTAAAGTGCGAGGAGCTTGTTATTGAGGTATGTCGTAGCATCAGGTCCCTGCTCTGTTTGGTTTCGTGACGCATCTTCGGAGCCTGCTGTGTTGACGTACTCCGTCAGTTTCGTCTTCGTCAGTGTTCAAATTTTCCGGGAAATTTCCGCGAATAAAACTTTCTGCTAATAGTAGTGCGTGCTTTGCCTGTTTTGCTTGTGCGATGTGCTAAGGCTGTCCTGCTGTATGAGACATAGGGGCCGGGCCGCCTTCGCCCGAAGTCGCTGTCCGGCCAGATGTGGATTGGATATATATTTTTTTGTGACGAACTTAATTTTACAGAGGTCAAAGTAGTGGAGGTTTCGGGAGAATTATTACTCGAGCAGCCGGAATCTTCCGGTGACATTGTCTCAGTCTTAGAGCGATTGCTCATATGCAATCGACTCTATTCCCGAGCGTAGTGTGATGGGGCGACGTCTCGGGTGCATATTGATCAAGGCAGACCCCCATGCCCTTGTCATAAATATGTGTGTCGAGGCAATCAACCTGCGCTGCCCACCTCTGTTTTTTGTCGATCGTTGACCACTATTGTACCATAACCCTTGGTTCTTTCGTCCGTTCGCGAACCGAGGCCGCCGCCTCCACGAGAGGTGAAACAAGAAGGGGATCATATAAGCAAGAATTATTCATGTGCTATATGGGAAAAACGTAATGAGTGCCCAAATGTTGAAGGTGCCTCTATCGGGAGTAGAAGCGGTACTCCGTCTCGAAAGGGATGCTTGGTCAATGGTCAAATGACTAAGGCAGGCAACGAATGAGTA
>JBBMKB010095040.1:0-10887 GCA_037833945.1 Alaria marginata | reverse complement strand
AACCCAACCCAACCCAACCCAACCCAACCCAACCCAACCCAACCCAACCCAACCCAACCCAACCCAACCAACCCAACTCAACTCACCCTGGTTTCCATTGCAAGTCACAAACCCCACGGATGTTTGCCGCGTCCACTTAATACGCGGCGAGCTCACCGATATCCAGGTGCTGAAGTCGATCCCCGCGTGTGGGGCAGACTGCGCCCCTCCGGCAGAGGGGACGAGGGTGCGATACCGCTTGTAGGCTATTTCTAGCTCCACCGCCTTGATGTCGTTTTCCTTCACGAAGTCCTCGAGAAGCCATCTCTTGCTTTGTGTGTGGTTCATCTCCTACGCGTGTGCGCATAATAAAGAGCGGGCATCACAGAAATAAGTAAAATTATGTCATCAAGTTGTTAAGTCTTGCTTTTCCTGTTCGTCATCTCCTGCGTGTACGTATTGACAGAGAGCGGGCGTCACAGAGATAAAAAAAAAACTAAATAGGTTTCCGTTGGTCTGTCGAAACGATGCTCGTTACAGTTGTCTTGCTGCGCGAACCCCTGGCGACAGCTGTACTGCTTCAGTGGAAAAGTGAAAATCAAAAGCTAAAAAGCACCAGTACACGAATAGCCCGCCAAGTCCACGAAGAGCTGTTAATTGTGTCGGACCGACGAATACGATCTTACGTTATTTTAGTACAGAAAATCGGGGGCGAAAAAAAAACGCGACTTACCTGAGTAACGCCAACCGCCTCCTTAGCCTCGCTTTTGAGTGGCGTCGTGCCGAAGTCGGCTCTGGCGGGGTCGGGACCGATCACCAGGCGCCGGAATTCGTCATAGCTTACTTGCCCGTCTCCATCAACGTCGACCATCGAGATCATCATATCTACCTGAAGCGCGGGAAAACAAGAACGAAACTCAATGAAAATCGACGAGCAGTGGATATGTTGAACCCTCTGTGTGATGAAAATGACGGCACGTACCGAGGGGGAGAAGGGGCGACACCTGTGACCACGGACACATGCTACGATACTGTAATCAGTATAGCAACACCCTTTTCTTTCTAAGGCTCCTGACATGAGGAGGCTTTGTCCCCCCCCAAAAACCGATTTCGAGAAAATTGAAAGTGCAACCCGATGGACTATCTCATGGCCTAGGTATACAAAACGTCCGTATTGAAAAAAACAGTGACATTCCGACGATTTTGTGTTAACGAGCACCGTTTTTCAGAAACAAAATATCCAAAAAGTGCTACCTCTATCGTAGAATGCGTCCACGGCTTGTCCAGACGACGGGGGAAAAAAAACATGTTTTGTTTTAAAAACGCAGATTACGACGGCGGTGAAAATGCCTTACTGTAGTGCGTTGCACGAAAAGAAGCGATGTTGTCCAGAAGACGGGAAAAAAAAAGGCATTTCTTGTTTTAAAAACGCAGCTTACGACGGTGGTGAAAAGCCTTAGTGTAGTGCGTTGCGCGAAAAGAAGGGTGGTACGGCAGTCAAAATGGACTCCTACTGTCGACCATTGAAATAGGCATACCTACCTGTCGGGACTATCACAACAACGAAGCGTAAGCGTACGACAGAGGTGGAAAGCATTATTACTATTACGCGGGAACGTAGTTAGTAGGACCTACGGTAGACCCAAAAACCTATATATTTCTCTATTTTTACTAGCAATATTTGGTCCTTTTAGCTACGTTCCCCCGTGATAGTGCGTAGACCGAAAAGAAGCGATGGTACAGGGGTCACTCGCAAGCCGTGGACCAAAGACACAGGTTTGGGGTCTACACACCCGTACAAAGCCGCAAGCCTATGCAATTGTTATTGCCGACGTTTTCCAAGCCAACTGACACGCGGTGCACATCATACCTCTTTATCTCTGATGAGCTCCGTTACTGCCTCAAGTTCCCAACAATAACTGGATTGCGGTGCATATCATACCTCTTCGTCCGTGATGAGCTCCCCCATACAGATGAGGATATGTCTAATCTCGGCCGCCCCAATGTGCAGGTTGTGGTCGAGGTCCAGAAACTTGAAAGCGGCCGATATCTCGTCGTCGGAAAATTCTGTTGACCTACGGGTTAAGACCATTTGGGGCGCCAATAGACAATGAAAATAAAACAAGCGAATTGTATGCATAGGTATCATAGTAGTGCGGGGTTGAAATAACTGAGCAATAACTTTCTTCGTGTATAGTTTTCCTTTTTTCGTTTCTTTTGGTTTTCTTCTCTTTTCTGGGAATGTTTTTCTGGGAATATTTATTAGTGATCGACGTTAAAGATCATTCATGCTGCACCTTATCGGAGGGCAAAAAAACTTTACAGTATTTGCGTCATAGATGAGATTTATTGTATAATCGTTATCGTTCCATTTGCCACCTGACAGTGTGTAGCGCTTGTTTCAGTCATACATACAATCGACATACAAAGGAAATCCAGAATCCAATGTCTTAAGCCAAGGAAGATGTTACGAATCCGGCCTAAATGCATGACGAAAAGTAGACCAATCGTGCACGTCCCCTTATGAATAACGCTATCTACTCCTTACCAACTCTACATCCAATATAATGGGTTTTTCTTGGTTGTTTTGTCTCTGAGATTTTTTATGAGTGGGTGACGTTGAGGCTCATGCTGCACATGAGCAAGTGCTAGGTGGAAGATTGGTGTTTCAGGTTCTGAATTACGAGTGACTCTCGGAATTTAGCGGCGTTTCTCATTCCTAGTCATTCATGTGAAAAAAAAACTTGAAAAAATATATGGGACATTTTTTGAAGCAGTAAATGGGAGGAGGCTGTTCACCTGCAGGACTGGGAATGAGAAATGCCTCTTAATTCCGAGAGTCGTACCTCAAAAACAGAAAGATTAAGCTCCAGTCCGAAGCTCGATGTTGTCAGATGGCAACAATAATAATGGTATGGTCTAGGTTCCTCACCTCAATAACGCCTCTCCACTTTGATACGCGACTACCTCCCCCCCTTCCCCTCTTTCCGCCATTTCCGCGCTATTTTCTTCGCCGCTGGGCTCGTCCAAGTAACCCTGACAGTGTAAACGTTTGAGGCAGAGCGTTGGTTACGACCGTCCCACCGACAAACAAATACCGCGAGGAAAACGCTTTGGTGTACAGGGAAAGGCGTCGCAAAATGTTCAGCCCGTCTGTTGCTGAACGTACGATAGGGGATTCGCTTTACGTTTCATATACCAGGTGTGTTTGTACGTGATGCATATTCGTGTTTGTGGATCCTCAACACGGGCGGTATTGAGCCAAGCGCTTCACAGGATAATGGGTCCACCAGCCAAAGCAAAAAACTCGGTGCGTATCTGAAATATGCCATAAGCCATACGCGCCATACGCACCACAGCTACTACTGGGGAACGTGGTTAATAGGACCTACGGTAGACACAAAAACCTATATATTTCTCCATTTTTACTTCCAATATTTGGTCCTATTAACTACATTCCCCCGTAATAGCACTGCAGCGCACCCGGTTTTGAAAAGTTAGAGAAATGGGGCACACACCTGCTTCTTACAACTTTTTTTTCACAGAACATGGCTCCAAGGGTAGTTTCCTTAACCCCTGTGGGAATTAGAAGAAAAAAAATCTTTAAAAAAAAAGCGACGACGACAGCATGTGTCACACCTAGCATCCTGGGCAGCTGAGGCGGGGTATCATAGACGGAGTACCCTATGTAAACACTGTTTTTACAACTTCAACACAAGGGCGTTGCACGACGCTATTATTTTAATAATATTTTTTAAGACTAGAGCTGCATGGTACTATATGATACTATTCATACGGTGCGCTCGCACCACAGAGAAGACGCATGCTACTACAATATACCACTCTGTCCGTAAATATAAGAACCGTTAAGTATTCAAATTTATCATCAAAAGGACCTTATATTTCCGGACAGCGTGGTAGGTATTAATATTACGGGGGAACGTAGTTACTAGGACCTATGTTAGACACAAAAACGTATACCGGTATATTTGTCTATTTTTACCACCAATATTTGGTCCTGTTTACTACGTTCCCCCGTGATGGCACCTTTTGGCTGACACGATTTCTGAATGACGGGGGCTCCTTAACCTAATCACCTATTAACCCCAAATCGTCGAAATTTCGGTTTAAAAACAAAAACCGTAGTATACCTGTAATAGGCCATGGGATTAGTTCACCGGGTAGCACTTTTGTTTTTCCCCAAAAGATTTTTTTTGTTAACTTACTAATAGTATAGAGTAATATAATATTCCTCAAGTGAGGAGCCTCAGAAACAAAATGGTGTTATTATACTGATTTTAGTATGGTGCACCTCTACTTTAGCCTGCGTCAGAAACACATTTATTTGTTGTTTGTTTGTCGCCGTATCTGGGTCCCAAAGGGGTCAACATTAACCCTTTTGAGGCCCGTTTATATCGACCAAAAACAAGAGATTTTTTCGATATTATCAACCATCCAGGAAGAGCCTGCAGCAGTGCGAGTATCAGAATGCCGTGCGTGTGTCGTATACCTCCTACCGTTGCGCTTTGGACACACATTCTGGCCGGCGTCCCCGGCTGCTTCGTGTGACCCATTCTGGAACCGTCAATTTATATCGTCAATTTTCCTCTCTGAAGCCCCAAAGGGGTTAACCCTATATATTTCTTTCTTTTTACTGCCAATATTTGGTCCTATTAACTACGTTCCCCCGTAATAGCGTAAGAGTGTCCTCACCTTGAGGTTTTCGCGGAGCGAGTCGTCGAAGCTGTCAATTCCCGGCTGGTACTGTGGGTACGCCACACCGACAGGCCCCTCGAAGCTGAACACGCAATGGATTTCTCCAGCCGGTTTGGGAGGGCCCGGCCCAGAGGACGCGGTTAGCTGCACCCACTTGTCCATCGTGCCTGCGTGCATGTGGCGTCGCCAAGCAGACAACATGATCCGCGAAAAGTGCAGGGTTTATCTGTTTTAGGGCTGCAAAATGTCCCCCTTACTATTTCAAAATAGTTTTTATCCTACAGCACGCGACAGATGCTAAGAATCTGACAATTAAGAATTTCAGGCTCATGTTTTGGAAAAAAAATAAGAACAGGGCCTCTTTTGTACTGAAAATAGTGTATGACACACCCTGCCTTGCATAAGAATTCCAGCCTGGCCAGAAATAAGAGATTATTAACTGTTGTCGCGTACTGTATACTAATTCCAATTGGTTTGTCTCTAAAGACGTGAGTGCTGTTCCAAAAGGTTACTATTAAAGGTAGTCTAACCCATTTACTACCGCAACATAAAGCTCACTCTACTCCGTGCACGCGTGCATGTGGCGTCGTCAGACAGACAAAGTTGATCGCGCAGAGGGCAGGGTTTGACCCTTTTTAGGATTGCAAAACTTACCCCATACTCATTCCGAGCAGTTATTCGTCAAAGATGTGGGTGCTGCTCTAGACTAAAGAGTTAACTCATTTACTGCTGCAAAATATACATCACTCTATTTATTTCGTGCCTGCGTGCAATATGGCGTGGTCAGACTAAAAACATAATTGAGATGAGTGTGGCGTGTAATACCTCCTTTAGGACTGTATCCACGCTTTTGGGGACATATTACTTGGATTTAATGTGAGATACATTTTGCAGAGGGAAAAGGGCTAAGCTCTACCCGAATGGTGTAGAGCCTCTCCTCTCCTAATACGAAGTACACATATGTACGAAGTATTGACTATTACGGGGGACCATAGTAAATAGGACCAAATATTGCTCATAATAATAGGTAAATATATAGTTTTTTGTGTATACCGTAGGTCCTATTTACTACGGCCCCCCGTAATAAAAGAGAGAATGCTTAAAAAAAATAAGCCAAACTTGGAAATCTACTTGAAGGTAGACATGGACAGACGCTTCGCCAGACAGCGCGGCCACATCATTGTGTGAGCCAGTACAGCTCGTCCCCTCGACACGATGACAATGAACATGCATCACAAACCCCTATTGCCGAAGGCAAATATAATAGGGTTATATTCTTTGTAGACGCTATGTTTTTTGTAGACGCTATGTTATTCGTTCCTTTGCAGCTCTCCTCCCACCCACACCGTTTCGAGAATCGACACAGAAAAATCATGTACCAGGTCCACGGTAACCAGGCCTCCCGGTCAGCACAACAACGAACTCCCTGCGAACCTTAACCCTTATACCACTAATATTTAATATATATCCTTCACTAATTCCACACTAATTATAAGTGTTTTATCCCAAAAACGTGTGTACAATTATAAAGAGATTATCATTTCCTAGAGGCATAAGGGGTGCGCTAACGGCACTAAAGATTTTGGGCGTTTGTGTTAAGGTGGGTTAACACAACAAAGATGAAACAGAGGGGGAAAGTTGAACTCACCCCGCTTGAAAACTGGGAGGAGGCTACACTGCGCGTTTCCGATGAGCTGGTCGCTTTCCATCATGTCGTGATTGAAGCACTCCAGCCAGATCGTGTACTGATCCACGATGTCCATTTCCATCGTCTGGACACGGTACAGATGGAAGGACACGATACAAACAGGATGGACAAAAGTGTTAGCTGGGACTGGAAAACTATGCTTTCAGTGCTTCCATACGGTACTGTGAATTGTACAATTCGTTGTCGTGGAAGACATCTATCCAGCCAGATCGAGTACTGATCCACGATATCCATTTCCATCATCTGAAAAAAATGGTGCGGACGGTGGGTCACAAACAAACAGCACAAGAAAAGAAAAAGTGCAAGCATCTGGGACTGGAACGCCGAAAAAAGAAGAATGGTAAGCATGCGAACTGGGGCGCTCGTAGTGTGAGCTTTCAGCGCCCCAAGACGGCGTTGTGAGTCATAAACGTATCGTCGTGAAATACATCAATCCAAACCCAACTAGAGCGTGTACTGATCCATGATGTTCGTTTCCATCGTCTGGATATGGAACAGATGGAAGGGCATGGTACAGGAGATGGAAAACACAAAGCAGGATGAGAAAAGTGTAAGCACCTGGGACTGGAGTGCTAGTCTATGCTTTCAGTTGTGAAACATACCGCCGTGAAATGTATCAATCAAAATCCAACTAGATTGAGTATTGATCCATCCACGATGTCCATTTCCATGGTCTGGACATGGTAAAGATGAAAGGACACGATAAAGATGAATATAACAAACAGGATGAAAAAAGTTTATCATAAGCATCTGGAACTGGGGTGCTATGCTTTCAGTGCTCCTAGACGGTATCGTGAAGCGTACTGGTATCGTCGTAAAGATATCAACCCAAATCCAGCTAGATTGTGTACTGATCCGCGACGTCAATTTCCATCGTCTGGACAAGGTACATAAAAGGTGGGTCACAAACATCATGAAACATCATGTAACATCTGAGACTTGATCGCTATGCCTTCATGTGTACTGATCCATTCCCATCGTCTGAATATGGTGCGGGACGTGGATCGCACGGCGACAAAGTTAGGTATATATTTGCTACACGAACACATCGACAGTTTTTTAACTCCCAATGACAGCAGGTAAGGACCAATAGATCGTGAGATGGCCTTGGTCCAAAAAACAACTGCCGAAACAGCAACATACGGTCCCTTCACTGTACTTGTTGTTGTCTGTGCTCAACGATAGAGACAAGATAAGACCTTGAGCCTCGACGTCTAATCGACGTTTCTTACTAGCGGGTGCCATGTGTATTTGTTGTTGCCTTGAGACCCGATGAACCATCTCACAGCCTAGGCATATACTTCGAAGCACCAGGAACGAATAACATCGTAAAATATTAAATTTATTCCAACGATATTGGGGAGTTTGTTAGTCTAATTACTACTATTAATAGTAGTTGAAAATACCCGTTAGGGCCGTTTTTAACGACACAAATTTGGCAAGTTTTTTTGCCAAATCGGCAAGTTTATGGAAATTTGGATTTGCCAAAACATTCAAGTTTTTGGCTGAAGTTTTTTCTTGGATATTTCCGCCGTCCTTCGTTGGCGAGTTTATGGAAAATTTCATTTGCTATGTGCTATTGGGATTTGCTATTTCGAGACTTGAAAAATAAACTTGCCAAACACTTGCCAAATTGGCAAGTTTGCAGTGTGTCGTTAAAAACGACCCTTAGTCATACGTTTTTTGGTCAAAAACTGGTACCCCCTTCGCAGCGCTGTTGACGCTTGTTGCTCACCTCATCCCATCTTGGATCCGTGCCCCCATCTTTATCGACGTTCGTTTTCCGGCTCAGCGACACCGCCTTAAACGGGAGATAACAACGAACGATTGAAGAATTAAGAGCGAGTCTTAAACAGAAGACAACAACGATAACAGGATCAAGAGCGAACCTCAAACAGGAGACAACAACGATAGCAGGATTAAGAGCGAACCTTAAACAAGAGGCAACAACGATGGTAGAACTAAGAGCGAGCCTTGAACAGGAGATACCAACGATAGCAGAATTAAGAGCGAGACTTAAACAGGAGACAACATCGATTGCAGAATATAAGAGCGACAGCGATATGCGACAATGGTAGGCGACAGCGGTAGGCAAGAGGGTGTGCGGAGACGAGTCACCGACGTCAGGTATTGCAATGGTTAGTGTTAAACAACGCACGGCTGGCATCCCTTGGCGGCCGGACAGGGTACCTTTGTGTTGTGCCCGTACCTTCCCGTCTGCTTTGAGCACCAAGTATGGGTCCATCCGTCGCGCGGACGAGACCTCCCTCAATCCCCGACCCGCCTCGCACACGACCGTCAGCTTTCCGGCAGGCAAGAACACCTTCTTGACGTACAATTGCCCCGAGGGTTTGCCATCGAGGACGAGCTCTAATTTTTTGTCCTGGTTATTGCACACGGCCGTTAGCAGCGGTGACAATATGGGAGGCGGGGGGGCGATACGGTACGGCTAAGTTTTCCTTCGTTTCCTTCTACTTTATGAGGGTGCTTATGAGTGATCGACGTTAAAGCTTACTATGCTATGCATTGAAGGATGGCAAACATAGTAAATAGTGACAATTATAAACAGGCACCACTGAGGAAAAAATCTAAGGCAAACATAGTAAAAACAATTATAAACAGGCACCATGGAGGAAAATATATAACCCTAGTGCCTGGTATCACACGCAGCCACCATGAAGCGGCGTTGACTGACATTCTGGGGGGCGAACGGATGATACGTTGTGTGGATAGGTGTTATACCGTACAACTTCGCGCTCCGAAGAGCTGCAGGGACAACTTCTCGACGTCCAAATGTCCCGAGGGTTTGCCATCGAGGACAAACTCTAACTTTTGTTCCTGGTATCACAAAAGAAGCGTTGGCCTCGTTGCCATTGCGGGAGGCGGAAGGGTGATACCTTATCGTGCGCAGGTTTCCATTTTGGTTTCTCTCCTTTTTCGGCTTCCGTTGGCTTTCTTTTTTGTTTGAGAATGTTTTATGAGTGGTCGACGTTGAAGTTCATGCTATTAAAAAACACATGGTCGGATGGCAATAACTATAATTTTCTACTATGAATTACACTGCGTTTCAACCAAAATGTTACATTGTTGAATTGCAACAGCGGTTATGATATAAACAATAAAAAGACGCATCAGCTGCGAGATCGAGAATTTCGTTGAAACTCATCATATTCGCAAGCTTCGTGTGACACTTCGATCGCGTGTGCTGCGGGTTTTATGACCTTGTCGAGGGTATAGGTCGGTGATCCCTCTGGCACGTCTTCCTATTTTGCGAAGCGTAGCTAAATAACACAGCAGGGTTGTACCGCACAATGACGTGCTCCGGAGAGAGGGCTCAGTGATGGCACGCCTAGCAGCATACCTTCACTGGGTCCGTTGGGAAACAAACCCCTTGCAGGCCACTTGAGGCAGTTTCAGCCGAATGCTGCATTAGCGAGTGGCCTTGTTTTGCGCGCCTTCACACTTTCCGAAGCAAAGCAACTAAACTGTACGGTAACTAACGCACGAGTTGAGAAATCCCCAACTCTAATCCCCAACTCTAACCCTAACCCTAACCCTAACCCCAACCCTAACCCTAATTATAATCATAAGCAACATTCTTCGCCAAGGGGCAACATCGTGCAAGAACAGAAGGGGGGTAAATCGCTCGATTTTGGTGGAGAAATACAAAACGATGCACAACAGGCCATTCCGTACGGCTCAACGGGTTTTTCTGTGCGTTTCACATCTCGGACAGATGAGACGATCTGTATCTTTCGGGGCAGGCAACTACATGATCTACACGATATAGATAATGTTTTTCAGCTGGGAGCTGTACCACACGGCTCTTGCGCCCACGTTTTCCTAGTAGGTTTTGTATAATACGTCTTTTGCACAGCATCTCATAGAGGCAACTACAGGATCTATTAATAGATTATATAGATCGTGGTTCGTCCGATGTGCATATCTTAACGTCAAATACAGAATGTGGATGATCTATAGATTATCTAAATCGCGATCTGTCCGATGTGTATCCCATAACGGCAAATACAGGATGTGGATGATCTATAGATGATCTAGATCGTGATCTGTCCCGAGGTGTGATACCTTTGGTTGGTCGGGTGGGGTGCCCATCGCCTGGATGACGCTGACCGTTGCCGATCCCAGGTCGGCGTCAGTCCCTAGCTCTTCACTTCGAACTCTGCAAATAAAAGGGTGGGAATCGTCAAAACGTAATCGGTTAGTTCCTCCGGTGGGCTCTTCACTTCAAACCATGACGGAGAAGAGAGCGGGTATCGCCGAGAGCGGGTATCATCAGCACACGGCTTCAGATCCTAGCTCTCCAATTCGGACTCTAGAGGTAAGAGAGTGAGTGTCGCAGGAATGTAACCGCTAGATGTAAGGGAAATGAGCTACTGTGAGAACATTATCATCATCATCATCATCATCATCATCATCATCATCATCATCATCATCATCATCATCGTCATCATCATCATCATCAT
>JBBMKB010095029.1:0-10888 GCA_037833945.1 Alaria marginata | reverse complement strand
AGACCTAGCACCATTTCGTGCAGTAGCTCCTGTTGATTGGTACATTTTAAAACAAGTACTACCTCCCACCCCCTTGCTGGTGTTACGACTTTATATATGTGTGCTGTGTTTTTCGTCCCATTTATGCCGGGCGCCAGATGTTTTAACACGCCAACCGAGGTCACACAGGGGGAAGGTAAACACAGAAGATTTGTCTCCACCTTTCCTCCTGCGGTTCTTGCCTTACTTTCTATCGCGAGAGGGGTTCAGCCATCCCTTTCCTTCGTCAACATTTTTTGTCGAATTTTGTTTTCTCACGAAAAAAACATTGCTTTCCTGCTTTCCACGCTAATTTCGAAGTTTTCATCGCCGAGAGATTTGAACCCGCCACATAGCCTTCAGAAGGTTCACGAGGTCACCAACTGAGCCACTGGGGTCGGCACAGCCGTCATTTTTTGTCCCCCTTAAAACGGGTTTTGTAATTTTCGCGCAAAGATTTAATCACCCTGTTGACCCTGGTACTAGCTAACGCTAAGGGGAGCCGCCGACCTATATCTTTAACGAGGGTATACACACCCTGTAACACGCGCGATCGGAGTATAATACACAACTCACCAAGAGGAGTTTCGACCCATATTTTGGATCGCACAGCTACTCGTAGTGATTTTTATTTTTATTTAATTCAAACAACTATGCTATACTACAGGTGGTTGAAAGTTTTCAAAAATAAATGGAGAACGGCGAAAAGCATTTAATAAAAGCATACCCCTGTGGTACGGCTTAGCTGCCGAGAAAGTTTCCTCACAAATATAATCTAAATTTGAAACAGCAACAAGTGCTGAGACGTGTCACACTACGAGAAGGCCTGTGAGGCGGAGGCATGTATACTGCTGGAAGTGCACGATAATAAATACAACCACGATATTCCTATTCTTGTTTGAATAATTATTTCCATCGTAACAATAGAGATCAATACCAACGTGTCTGGTCAAAACCTATACGTAGTACTGCTCTTTTTATATTTTTCTGTCCTATTTTTTGCTCTCAACTGAACTCGTGATAGAGGTGTTAAACTCAGCGGCTTTTTAGACAAGCCGTGGTCACAGGTAGGTGTACTTGCCTCCATCGTCATCGCGTACAGAGTTCAGCATTCACACTTTGCCACTCTCTATGTTCGTCGACAACTGCTGTCGAGGTTTAGCTAACTCACGCTGGCGTCGCGATTTCCACTCGACACCGTCAATATCTCGAGATGTCCCTGGGATAACGATTGTGCACCCTGTGAGATTCGGCTAAAACAATCCTATTTTTGAGTTTTTCGAACTCGAATAATCCGGAGTAACACACGAAACCATCGTCTTAAGTGAACCTGGTGTAGTTTATGTGGGGATCGACTACTACGTATAACCAACCATGTCTAGCCCGTTGGCACGGCAATGTAGAATTAATCGACACACGCGTAATTTCAAATGGGCGCAGAGTGATACCGAGACCTGTAAATGAACTTGAGCCCGGTCCGTGTCCGTGTGCAGTTGTCAGGAAGAGCCGCGAGACGCGTACTCTGTTGTGCTTCGTGGCCAAAACAAATATATCGTGTACTACCACTTTACCTAACCCAAGAACCAAACACCGTGTAATTTCACACGGAATAAAGCACGACCCCCCTACGGTCGATAACACACCTCCACGCACATGAGCATATTCAATGATATTTTGTTTGGTTTGTTTGATGTGCTGTTTGGTTTGCTTCGTGGGAAAAAACAAATATATATATCGTGTACTACAACTTTACTTAACACAAAAAACAATCACCGTGCTATTTCACACGGGATAAAGCACGACCCCTCTACGGGAGATAACACCCCCCCACACGCAGAAGTATACTCGGTGATATATTGTATGGTTCGTTCGATGTACCGTTTGGTTTGTTTGTTGACCGTCACCTCATCACCGGGGGTATCATGAGTACCATACACCCAACGGTGGTGCCTCAGAAACTATCATCACGCTGTCAAATTATCGCACCACCTGGTGGAAGCCATTCCCGCCACACCGCTGACTACCGGCCCCAGTGGTATTTGCGTGGCCGATCACGGATATGGTCGTTGTACCTAGACTCATGCTACGATGGAGGTTCGCATGTTTGTTTCGGGTGACCTTCACTTTAGTTATCTCTGAACCTCACCCACCAACTGATTTTTAGCAAACAGAAAGTGCAACCCGATGAACAAACGCATGGCCTAGGTATACCAAACAGTCGGATTGAGAAACAAGAAGATTCTAACGGTTTTAGGTTAAGGAGCCCCGTCGTTCAGAAACAATAAAAGCCAACAAGTGCTAACTCTATCGTAGCACCCGTCCCTTCATCTCGAAAACAAACCGGTGTACAATGCTACGGACGTTTGTTCTTCCGGACACCGGTTAGAATCGAATGTTTCACATCACTTAGTACGACATCCCTTAGTTTTTGGTTGAGCGAGGACCTTGGAGACTTTCGAGGTGCGACTTTCCGGTTGGGTTATGTGGTGTTGTGTTGCGTTGTGGTGTGTTGTGTTGTGTTGTGTTGTGTTGTGTTGTGTTGTGTTGTGTGGTGTTGTGTTGCGTTGTGTTGTGTTGTGTTGTGTTGTGTTGTGTTGTGTTGTGTTGTGTTGTGTTGTGTTGTGTTGTGTTGTGTTGTGTTGTTTTATATATGGTGTAATTATTGCATTGTCTTCCACTCGTGTGGCATACATACCCCCCATATTCCAGTTATTGACGACGTTTTGAAGCCCACTATGGCAAAGATGGCGCGCCCACTCTAAACCCAATATAACATTGATATGTGTCGTCCGTTGTTGAATTCACTTCAGCACCGCTGTAACGACATTTGCTTTCGCCCGTTCTCGGGTCCGGTACGATGAATTGTATACTTATGTCGGTTGGGCGTAGTCTGCGACTTTGTCATATTCATAGTTTGGAAAGGCTAATAACCACAAGTACCTGCGCGTTATGTTTTCAATTCAAAAGACCATCAGGTGTACTCGCCGTCCTTCGCTGCATTCCTCCATCTCTGGGCTCTCGTATAGGCCTCGTCGTCCCTGTAAATTTCTTACGCACCCAACTAATGTATAAGTTTCGATCGAAATTGCGGAACCCCCCGTGTTGAGTACACATCGCAATCGGAGGAGAGAACTGTTCGTTGACAACAGGTCTCCGTGGGCCGTTTTGAGGACGGGATGCCTGTCGTAGCAGATTTTTTGGTGACGTGTTCCACGATAAAGGTAGCATTTTTGGCGTTTTTTTTTTCTGGATGACGGGGCTCCTTAACCCAAAATCATCGGAATATCATTCCAATTTTGCAATCTACGTTTTTGTACAGATAGGCCACAGGTTTGTTTATCGGATTGTACTTTCAGTTTGCTCAAAATCGTTTTTTCGGTGAATGTGTAGGGCTCCTTAAGCGAGGAGCTTAAATAAACCCATTGTGAACCTCTATAGTAGAATGTGTTCTGTCACGATGACAGGGACATGCAACCCTCATTATTCTGCTCTCCAGCTTTACAAATTCAGTTTTGGATTGCCTCTAGACCGTGTCTGTTCAGTATTTACAGTGTGCGTCAACCTCCTCCCGTCCCACATCTTCTCGACGCGCAGGTTTCATGCGATAACAACACCAACATCGGGGTAACGGATGACAGCACATTGGAGTTGACCTCGTCCCTGGAGGAGTTGAAGCTTGTCAATGTTCGCGTCAGCTTGGAGTCAGGCTCGTCGTTGGTGGTGTCGGCACCGAACGTTCAGTGGCAAAGCGAGGAGACCAGAGGGGTGCGCGGACAAAAATACGAATGCCTCCTGGGCGAAGCAATATGTGCATGCGTCTGCTGCAGTCGAATATCGGGACATGTTGTGCAGTTGGCGACCGCGCAACCACGTAGATACACTTTGTATATTGATGCCCACCTTAAAGACATTTTCGTTTTATGATCGTACATAGATGCGTTGGAAAATCGTTAGCGTTCCAGCTCAACTCGTTGGATTTTTTCGACTCGAAACCTTGTGGACAAGCCGAGGCCGCGCGTGTCTTACCTTGTTCTTGTTGCCCCTGTACGTGTTTTTCAAATGTAATGCATGTGTCTAGCAGTCCCGCTTCCTTGTCGACTTTTATTGAGGTTGTGTAATTCGCAACGTCGCGCCTCGATTGATATTTAGTTGAAACGGCTACCTCTGTGCACGTGTGTATTCGGCACTCGGAGTGTGTTGCAAGTACGACGCAAAGCACAGGTTGTGTTGGGAGTACAAACTTGCGTCGCACATCTTTCTACGGTTTATTGAACGTGCCCGTGTCGTTAACGGCCAAACCATCATTGCGGCACTGATCGTAGCGCGACTCCACACACCGATACACATCAGCGTAACACGCGAACGTTCCCTGCTTGATGGTTTTGACGGCTAGTGCATAACCAACGTCTGCACCGGACACCCTTCGTGAACCCTGCAACGACATACTGTTCCCGCTATTTTTTTTTATGGTTGCCTAATGTGTACCTGCGTCTTGTGTACAGCTGCCGGTATGTGTTCGCTTATATTCTGTAGAATCAATCCAACCACGCAAGTGTACTGTATTCGTCACTCCACTTCTCCACGAATATAGATGGACAACGATAGTCAGGATGCTAGTGTCCAGTGGACATCGAACCTCTCATCGATGTCGGCGTTGATCGTTCGTGTCTGTACGCACTGCTTCATGCCATTGTTTACCAGGATCGGGTTGGCGCTGCCCTGAGCGTGTCTGCGGGGGGCACAGCCACGTTTAGGGAAGATGTGACGTTTACTGGGTGCTCCATTGTGGTAAGGAACCGAACCAATACACCCGTATCATAGATCTTCGTCGACAAGAGCTCTACGACATGTTTTGGCGATTTGGTTGAATGCAAGGGGGTTGTACCATATATTCGCCTATAGTTGAGACAGAAGGTATGCCCCAGAGAGTTGGGTCGTACGTGGTTATGTTGTTCGGCCACATGTCTTCGCCCATCCCGAGCAGTCATCGCTTCTCCATGTAACCTCTATCTGCTGGTTGATTGGAACACCCCTCCACGATCTCTCCGCATACACTCATACATTTACTTATCGATAGCGAATCGTTGAGTATGGCACACATTTCTTGATATCATTACAATTCCCCCGAAACTATCCTCGTGTCTAGATTGGTGATGCAAGACGGGCTGTATGGATACCGTGGGAGCATGCCTTTCGCTATAGCCCACTGTAGCAGCTGGGATACCAGACTTAACTTTGGGTCACGACACGGTACAGGGAAAGCCCATATGAGAAACCAAGTTAGCGGGGTTCGCGCAACCCTACCCCAACCGTTGCCTGCAGAACCAATCCAACATCCGCCTCAGCGGCGCGGCTATCTACAACAAGGGCGACATCGAGTTCATGAGCGACGCAACATTCACCGGGACGACCGAGGTTGGTATACACGTACGTTGTTTGCTTAAGCGTGGCCTCCCTGATCTAGTCAGGAACGTAGGAGTATTTTGTTCGCCTAATGCCATGCCTCCAACAGGCACGCTGCAATTGAGTGGTGTGGAAGTTGGGTCAGTCTAATCAGAAGCTCGTGCGGCACTCAATTGAGAGGCGGGTACCGTTTTCGCTTCATATTATTTGCATTGGTGTATTATTTGTGTCCCGTTCGCCCCAGCCGGCACAAAGGCTTGTTAGCAATAACTCGCATCCTGCGTGTTTGCCGTTGAACACACTTGACCGCACATTTTACGCTCTCAGATATATGCAGACGTATCGAACTAACCGGTTTCTTCATGCCTGTTTGGATCTCGGTCACTGCGTAATCTTTCTCGACATCGGCACTTGCGCAGGGCGGAGCGGTGTACAGCTCTGGGAGTGTGACGGTGAGCTTGACTCGTATGGCGTACCAGGAACAAGTCAAAGTTCAACCGGATAAACGATAACATGGGCTACTGTAGATACATGATAAACTAATTGTGACATAGAGGAGACCCGGTTCTCCTTCCGTTTAGAACTGTCCCGTCCATCCTTAATTTGTACCTGGTAGGCCCGAACGTGTTAACGCTATTGTAGTACGCGTCAACTCCAAGAAAATATATCTAGAAACATGTTTGGCACGCAGGGCCATCGAGCGGCGGCGTGTCATGCCCATAAACTAGTTTACGGTTCCACATATTTGGCGTCGGCCTACTGACAAAGTTTTATTTTCCTCAATTTCCTCGGGAACCTGAACCCTACCTGTGTTTCCAGATGCGCCAATAGAGTTGCAATGGACTCGAGAAAACCGATCACGCACGTGGCAGGTCATTGCCGCACGTAGAGACATAGATAGACTGCCAACGCCGTAGTAGTAGGTCAATGTGCAGTACATGTGGTAGCTCGACCCGTACAGTTGCACGAGAATCAATCTGAATAATGTTCGTAGTAACCGTTTTACTGTGTAGTGGTACAATGCAGTGCCCATAATAATTGTTGACTGCTTTTGTCTGATGCCTGTGTGGGATCCCGCATGCCGGCTGTTCCACGTGCAGTTCTATGGAGACGCCATGTTCGAGAACAACAAAAAAACCAAAGTAAGCTGATTCTTCAGGCCGGTCCGGGCTAAGCGTCCGACATGTTTCCACCCCAAATGCCCTTGCATTACTGATTTCAGTTGTTCAAACAAATATCCAGCGTTGTATCCATGTTACTAAAGCCATTTACGCCCACTGTCGACACAACACTGACACACGGAAACAACGACGGAATGCAGCACACTTCGAACTGTTTTTGTTTAGTAATAGTCATGATCACACCAATTGCTCAGGTCTGATTTAGTTCACACGTGTTTCGGGAGCATCTACCGAGGCCTGTGCGAGAAGCTGTTTTAATGCGCTGTTATTGTTTTAGTTATACATCCGGGGTTGAATCCCCAAATCTTGCGTCATCTTTCTGAGCAGACTTGAGCTCGGACGTTTGCAGGTATGAACCCGAAGAGTATATCAATGCTCCAACGAGAACCTTGCTCAGCAGCTGCTAGGACCGTCGAATTCCGCCATCGCATCATTACCGCTAGGATTCGCACGTCTAGTTTGGGAGCATGGTAGTCCTTCATGCGACCGTACTCCCACTCGGGACTGCTGGCAGTGTCCGCAAGCGACCGACACATGTATCCCCAACCATAGGCTATAGAGGTACTGACCGTCAGTCCAAAAACGTATTTTCTCTGATCTCAAGGAATTCACCACACATACCGGCGGAGGCGGGCTGTTCGTGGAAGATGGAAGTGTCACGTTCAAGGGCTCAACCAGTTTCGTCGGAAACCAAGTGGAACAATACTATAAACTTAACTCTGAAGGCATGCTGTACTACGCTGGCCAAGGAGGGGGTTTGTTTGTTGGTGGTTACAATGGAGACAGCGCGAGCGTGGTTTTTGAGGGTCCTGCGTTATTCACCGGCAACATGGCGTCGGTAAGAGGACTTGCAAACATACCATATTTATGATATAATCAGTCATCCCACGGTAGGGGTGCACCAGATTGTTGTTGAGCTCCTAACATGAGGATTTACAAAATCTCACTTAAAACATAAAACTGAATTGTTTTCGTTCGCGCAACAGTTCAACATTTATATGTGCTAGTCCTAAAACAAATGGTGGAGTCGTGAAACGGTCATACCAACTAGAAGTTCGTCGTTTCAGGAGTTAAGTCGGTCAGGAGCCTTTGACCCCAAAACGTGCCACCCCTACCTGGGGATGACTCTAATACAACCATGAGCGTGTACCAGGTATGGTGCAACTCCGAGAATGTAGTGAAATACCCTGAGGACGTAGGGTGATACCCCGAGAAGCGAGAACACCGTTTATAGGCCTCATATGCGTCATCGGCGGATGTTTCCGCGATAAACCGTGCAGTGTCGGTATTTGATCCCACGATGCCACCGATGATCGTCTTGGAAAATGTCGATGTTGTCTTTGGTTCCATTCCCTTAGCGCTCAATCGCTCTTAACGTATGTCACCATACTGTGTTAAATCGTGATCGTCTTGATTATTGTCGATGTTGTGGTTGGTTCCCTTCCCTTAGCGCTCACTCGCGCTCTTACCGGATACCACCGTACTGTGTTA
Source organism: Alaria marginata (assembly GCA_037833945.1). Classification (NCBI taxonomy): domain Eukaryota; class Phaeophyceae; order Laminariales; family Alariaceae; genus Alaria; species Alaria marginata. The sequence goes on along the minus strand of JBBMKB010095029.1, from coordinate 2,795 downwards.
AACACGAGTAGTACGCGGATTGACAAACCAATTCATGACGCACTTGAGCTCCACGGGGGCGGCGGGTTTAGGGAAATAATCGACTATGTTATACCCCCTCTCCCCTGTGCGTGGGATGCACACAACGGAAAAGGAACGGGAACGGGTACAACACACGTAGGCACGATGAATGCGATCTCAACAGACCTGCACAGTGACACTAGGACTTGTATATGTGTTCTGATAAATGTGGTTGTACTAAAGCGAACCTTTGAGCGAGGAGTACGCGATAGGAACACGAAGTTCGCAATAAAGCTAGAAATAGTACACACGACAGCAGCGAAAAGAGGGCAAGGGTTTTCAAATACAACGACTAACACATTACAAGGGGCAGATCTGGGAACGTAACCACTTCAAACAAAGAATGGCGGGTGGAAGTGGTAAATGCAATAGGTAAATAACATGACCAAAAAGGAGGTTGCCAGCAGTGGCTGATAAGGTTGTATGGGGGGAAGCATAAAATAACGAGCTAGAATAAGGTGTGATATGTAGTGAGAAAATGTATACTGTACACGGAGAAACGGAATGTGTCTTTGGAGGAACAGAGTAAATAAGACGGATGTGAAACTGAAAAGGTTTGCACATTACACAGTAGCGATAATTCGATCGCTATCCTAGGAGATAGGTGGTGGCGACGGACGACAAAACAGGATGCGTGGAGGTAGATGCCATTGTTTTTTATGAAAATATGGAAGAACCCTGCTCAGCGTTCAAACGTTAGAGATGTACCAGGTATATATTAGCAGTAGAATGGTGCTCCGTCTCGAATGGGATACCTGATCAATGCTTAAGTTACAAAATAAATCAACAGCTGAATACCCCCCCATCCCCAATCTACGGCCCCATGCTTCTGTATGATCAAAATGGTATAGGAGGGAGGTGCCCTGGCAATGGATATGTCTTCGGCGTCTTCGACGGTCATTTTTAAAAGCCTCGTGACATTTGAAGACAACGTGGCTACGGTGAGATCGCCTGTTACTCAACTCAAAGTGCTTTTCTAACATAACCTTGGGTAGCGTCGGTGACATTCTGCTGTACAAACCAGTTTTACATGGAAGGGCGTGTATGGTGCAAGAGTTGGTGCATGCTAGGAAATGCGTAGTCGCACACGATGCATTCTGTCATGACCGACAAACTCCCACGGCAGGCCAAACACAGCATTGACGTCGGCCTGTTTCAAATTGCCCCCGGTTTGCTTGCGATTATCATTCAACTTAAGGTACAAATACACGTGAAGTCGACGACGATGTATACGGCGAACCTCTCTCGATCCCACCCCGGTCCGTACGCTGCGCGTCATTGCCGCTTGGTAGGGAGGCACTCACGTTTCTGCTTGTTGTCGGTTCCCCAAATATCGTCTTATTGCTGCGCATGCTTTGGTGTGTACCGGTAGACGGTGATCCCCAACAATATATGTAGGTTGTGTCTACGCAGTGTTTGGCTAATATTGTCTTGCAAAAACAAATCGAAGAATGACTCGTCCGCTTCAGAGCCTCGAGTGCAAGAGATTCGCCACTGGCGCTGTATATATAGCCATGGGATGTTCTGTGTGTACCAGCTGCAGGTGCTGACACATGCTACGATAGAGGTTCACCACTTTGTGTCTGAAGCTCACACTCGAGGACCACCGTAAAAACGATTTTGAGCAAACTAAAACTGCAACCCGATGAACAAACCCGTGGCCTATCTGTACAAAACATATCATATGGCGAAACAATAATGACATTACGACGATTTCGGGTTAAGGAGTCCCGTCATTCAGTAACAAAAACGCCAAGATGTGCTACCCCTATCGTAGACCACGTCATATGGCCATGGGATGTCCTGTGTGTACGAGCTGCAGTGTGCTTTACGGCCAAAACACGACAGTTCCTCGTGGAGATGAAAACGAAAGCTTCTACATATTTCGCTCAACTTATCACAAGTTTCAGAGCTACAGGTCAAGCTCGCAGTCTGAAAATACAACAGATCGCAGTTCTTGCGAATCTGACAGTACCGGGCCATAATGCAAAGTCACTTGTGATCGCGTAAACGTGAGCAACTAGAGTAATATTCGCTGAAGTACATATTTCACCTCACAATATATATATTCGAAGTATGCAAAATGTTCATTTATTTTTTAATGTGCTTGCCACTGTTATCATCTACTGCTGTGTAAATTGTCAAACTCGAACGTTCACGCCACAGTCCGATGGCGACGCATCCGTCGGCGGTGCCATGACAGTGGACTATGGGATCGTCGAGTTCCAAGCAGGCGTTGTCGCTACTGGTAATATTGCGAAGGATGGTGGCGCCTTCAACCTGGTGTCGAGGTAGGATGCTTGGGGTGCTCGAGTCATCGTGGCTGTTAATAGGGCACCCCCGGAGTCGTTGGTGTAGTGTTAGCCGAGATAAGGCGGCAAGGTATTGAATCTCAGCTTTTCGTAGTACGATTCATATCACCACCTCGCCTAGACGTTGATAACTTCAAGAGTCCCCTCTACAAGTTGCAGTCGTACTGATGAACCTTGGCTTGAGCGATGCTCATCACCACCGCGCCTAGGTGTTGATAACTTTATTCGGCACCTCTACACGGTGCTGTCGTACAGATAAACCATGACCTTAGTGATGCCCCCCTCCAAAAATCATAACATATTGTTACTGCCCGGCAGTCGCGCCTTCGTTATCATCAAAGGGCCAGTGACGATGACCGGCAACGAGGCCCGCTACCAGGGTGGCGCCATTTGGAACGCAGGCAACATAACGTTACCCCAAGA
>JBBMKB010095018.1:0-10890 GCA_037833945.1 Alaria marginata | reverse complement strand
GGAGCAAGCTGTACCCCCCCCCCCCCCCGCTGCTGTGTAGGGGGGGCGTGTGTATACGCGTGGGGGGGAGGAGATAGAACACCCCCCATCCCCGTTCGGCTGTTTGGGGGGAAGGAGACAAGGCACAGCCCCGCCCCCCCTATCTAGCATCATCGCGTAGCTTTGGCTTTTCATTTTGTTCAAAGTGTCGTTCGTGGAAGTTGTCGGAGGGGGCGCTCTTGCGCCACAACGGCAGTAGTAGCAGCAGCAACAGCTGCTGTTAACTAGCATCAGCGTCTCAGCTCTCAACGAGGGGAAGTGAAGTGACGCCAAAACAGCAATCAATATCATATGAATGGCTATGAAATCGTACATATTCATTCATGCTCAATGCAATTATTAATACGTACGAGCGTTTTTTACAAACTGCTGTACAGCAGTGTGTTTTTACGTAATACGGGAAGAAGGCATCGTGTCCACTACCAGGTATCATTTTCCACATTTCCACATAATAATATCCGCTCTCCTCACAAGAGATGCACCACAACAGCTAGCTAACCACAAAATACCTACCGGTAGCATATAGTCTCAGCAGCTTGCTGTCACTGTTAACCCACTCACCACTCAGTCGTTTTATGGTGACGGGCGGCGGGGGAATTCTAACCCCCCCAGAATGACCTTTTGATTTATGGTGGTAGAGATGTTACCTGGACGAAGTACATCCACTACTACTGTGGGCTAACAGTCAGCACGGACTGTTTATTATGGTATCTGCTGCTTGCCTGCATGCCCCCCCCTCTCTTTTCTCTTGCCCTCTGCCTGTGGTTTCAGAAGGGTTCTCGTCGTAATACGTACCGGTAGTTCTACTTGTTCTACTACTACAGTAGTAATACTGCTCTACTGCGCGACAACGGACCCTGTGGGTGTGCGTTGTATACCGATGTCTTCATCATGGGCGAAATAATGGACGACGCAAATATCACACGTGTACTGGTATAGACTACGTACGTACGTTTGATATCACGTTACGTATGGGGATACCTTCGCAGCAGCAGCAGCAGCGGCAGCAGCACCTAAGCAGTAGCTAAAATAAAACCAGTAGTAGGATACGGTACGGATGGATATCGAAATGGATAAAATGGATATCGAAGTGCTGGGTGCACGGAGGTATATACGCCGAGTATCGTGATCGTCATCGTCGTCATGAGTCATGCTGAGGCGAGGCACCACCATGATGCGTCATGTACCAGGTAGATGTTGTACCATATTCGCGCATATCTCAACCATTCTCAGTCCTGTTTTACCGAGCAGATGTAAAAGCATCCACCAGCACACCAGCAGTATTTTCTTTTATCAAAATGGAATACAAAAAATATACATTTTGGACCAAAATTTAAGAACCGTTTTTATGTCACATCTATTATTAAAGCGGTCTTTACGTTTATGTCCAAAATTGCACGAAACAAAACAACGTTGCTTGCGATGGATATAAATATAATAACCGTAGATATATTAAAGTTAGAATTTGTACGGTCATTATCTTTGCGTCATTTTAGTTGTAGAAAAGGAACAAAAATCGTGTCAATTATTTTTGTTTTTGGTACAGTTTTTTACAAAAAACTACTTCAAACACGTCAGGCGTGAGTTCGATCGGTTGAGTGATTCATACTAAATACTTGATGTTTTGAGTAGATTTTATAAAATAAATATTGTCAGAACGTCGAATCGTTTTGCTGACTCTTCAAGATTCAAGAGCCCTGATTTCCAACCATTTTAGAATTTTGATCATTCATTTTTACCAACGTACTTGGTACTTATCATAGTACCAATCTGGACGGAATTATAAGGACCGTTGTGTATTCGATCAAGTAGTGCCTGTTGCCCTCTATAGTGCCGGCTGGTTAGAGCCGATGGCCCGCTAAAGTGCCTGTGAAATCGCGGTACGGATGGAAACAACCAGCAGTGGCAGTATGCAGCTGATGCAGAGTAGTGCATGTTGCGCGGTATAAGGCCTGCCAAAGATGGGAACAAGAAGTATCATAGTGGCAGTATACGAAGTAGCACCAGTTGCCGATATAGTGCCGGTATTTCTAGCTGGTACACATTACGGCATAAACAGTATAAACGGTCCTTAAATTTTCGCCCAAAGGGGTACATACTTGGGACAGACAAAGATTCGAACCCTTTCCGTTCGAATCTTTTCCAGCAAACGAATCAACGATTCGGTCGGTATTTGGTTCCAGGTTAATTCTATTTTCAACATTTTTTCGTTTCGAACCGTACATTCATCTCTGATCCCTTTGACAGACGAGGCCGGAGCAAGGCAGCTAGCAAACGGGAGGATGGTGGCCCATACCAGCGGCAGCCTCGCCTCTGCCAGCGCGATGATCCGCATGAGCGACGTAAGCTCCGCCTTGGAAGGTTTCAAGGGCAGGCGCGAAGGCTCTTCGAGCAGCCTATCTTCATGGACTACCACGGTTCCTACGCCTCCAGTAACAACAGGGTATGCTTCCTCCAGCTCGAGTGGATCATCCTCCTCTTCGGCAATCACGTCCCCCTTCGGCAGCGTGCACGGCGGCGGCAGCAGCACCGGGCCACGCTCGGTACGCTTCGCCGATGAGTGCGGGGGTGAGCTCGTGAGCGACGTCCGAACGACCGCGAACTGGTGGGAGGAGATGGTGCTCGGGGTGGACAGATGCGAGGCCTGTGGACAAAAGCAAAAACAGCAATATAAGACGAAACCAACAGCAAGCGAGGAGGAGGAGGAGCAGGAGCATGCCGGGAGCGGCGGCTCCGCTGCACCCGAAGCCCCCCGGAGCTCAGGTCAGGTGGTAGCCCAAGCTCCGACGTGCGAGAAGTGCGGGGTGCTTCGCCGAGAGGGCTCCCCTAGCGAACTGTTCCGGTTCATCGAAGAGCTCAGCCGCGGGGTCGAGGCTACTCTGGCTTTTCCCAGCCTAGTCGGGAAAAAACGACGGTCGGTGATCCTCTACACCGAGGACAATGGGGAGTCCCTATGCTGGATGAAGACAGGGGGCAAGCCGGGACAGCCCTACCATCTCCCCTCCAAGACCCTCCTCGAGGTCAAGGTCAAGTCGGGTGGTGGTGGTAATGTAGGGGGTGGTGTTGGGGCGGGTGTGGCAGGAGGGCGACGACAACGGGCTTCGCCGGCGGCGGTGGGGGCTCTTTCCCGTGCGGGATCTGGTTTGCGCAGAGCTACTATTGCGGGGCGTGCCTCAGACATCCTCGGCAATGGGACTACCGACCCGCTTGGGAAGGCCGGAAGGATAAATTGCTTTGGAGGGGGTGGGGGAGCGAGCTCGTCATCATCATCATCATCGACTTCATCGTCCTCGTCAGAGGAGGAAGAGGAGGAGGGAGGGGGCGGAGCTGGGGAGGGGCACGAGGCGAATCGAGGAGGCGGTGGGGGAGATTTTGAGGTTCGAATAAAGTTGGCATGGAGATTGAAGCCCACTTGGTCTGCACAGAAGGTGACCATAGAGAGCGTTAGGTGCTCGAGCCCGGCCGTGTTCTCGAGAGGTATGGCTCAGTTGCGCAGCCACAACATGGACTTGCAGCAGCGGTAGCGGTGCGCGCGGTGCTATCTCATGAGAGAGGGCACCGGTCCCCGGTTTGATTGATTTTGACGAGCGTCTTTGTTTCCCCCTTTTTTTGTTGCACCCGCTATGTGGTTCATTTCTCGGCGAGAGGATAGTCTTTTTTTGAATGTTTTTTTTTTATTCAGTCAGCCAGCTGATTCAGCTGCTGTGTGCTTGCTTGCTTGCTTGCTTGCTTTTTCTCAGTACCTGCGAGAGGCTTTGGTGGTCTGTCTACTTTTGCCTCCTTTTTGTTATAGCAGCAGCAGTAGCAAAACAAGCAGCAGCAACAGCAGCAGCAGCAGCAGTTGAAGCAGCAGTAGCTATACGCTATGCCTATCGCTATGCGGAACACGCAGCAGCAAACAGCATATAAAGTACGTGAAAACGTTGCGTTGTTGGTTTTCGATGCTGATTTGTCGATAGATTACACGTATCATGACACTCTGTACCTGGTATGATTGTGCTCAAATCAACACGTCATGCCAGCTCTGTCATGCACGTGTCGCACAGCAGCAGCAGTACTTGTACGCTGAACATACGAGTCTGTCGCTCGTTGTGGGTGAACGAGTGGAATGAGGGCGCTAACATGGGTCGCGAGTGTATTTATCTCTCATGCCCAGCCCCCCCCCCCTCGCTTGCTCTTCCCTCATGCGATCATGCCGCGTACGTTTTGATTCGAGTACTCGTACGTAGTCTGATGATACCTATCAGCTGATATCAAGAATGCTCAACGTGAAAATGTCATGGTCTCATGGTCGCATTCGTACGAGCCTGCCCCTCATGATGGGTGGAATGCAGTCGTTCGCGTAGTAATAGGTGGCGAGTGTTTTTTTCTCTCATCCCTACCCGTGCCCCCCTCCCCACTCATGCGATTATTCTCGGGTCCGTTTTGAGTGAGTACCCCTCATGCGATGATTACCCGGTACGTTAGAATGAAGGGTTTTCTCATGCCCCCACCCCCCCCCCCCATCTCTCCCTTCGTGCGATAATTTCGGGTGCGGTTTCGTATGACAATAGTAGTACTCGTTTCGTGCGTATTATTCGGACGGAAGAAGCGCGCGCGCGGGGCGGGGAGGGTATTAGACGGGGAGATGACGCGGCATAAAAAAGTTTCAATTTCCAGCACCAGGCTGTCCGTCTCATGGCGCACCTGTGCACACCGTGCACCTGTCGCGCAAGAAAATGCTTTGCAGGCTTTGGTATTTTATTTAGGGTTCGTTTTCGCTGCGTATGATAGCGCTGATGAGGCTGCGGGGGGTGGCTGGAGAGACAAAGTACGCATGTCGTTGCTGCGATTACTGAACACTACTCGTTCACTCGTACTCCGCAGATATTATTTGCGTACTGTTTCATACTGTATGATGCACTGCTGTTGCTCTGCTGCTGCTGCTGCTGCTTGGACGAGCGCATTGCTTCTGCTCCAAAATAGAAAGAATCTGTTCCCGAGTGACCTATTGGCAATAAGTAGTTTTGTCCGTCGGTAGTCGGTAGTCTCTTGTAGCTCTTGTCGCTGCGGTTCGCCCCCCCGACCCCCGACACCGCGGCAGCAACTGGTCGTAGGCAGCAGCCCGATACGCGTACGTACTTGCCAACAACGGTGGTGGTTTTCGAACGTTTTGTTCATTTTTCTGTATGTTGACATGTAGACTCTAATGTTGCAGACGTTTCGGTATGTTGGGCCGTTTTCGTTTTTATTTTTTTCTTCCGTCGACACTTTGGTGGCGGTTTGACAGAAAGTGAAAGCGAGGAAAAACGAATGGATTTTGTTGCTTGATATACTTCGTAGCGTCGTATACATGAATAAATACGGTCTGCATATTTATCTTTAAAAAAATGTTTCAAATACGTCAGCTGTGATAAATATGATGCAATATATGATGCGATGATCTATCTGTCTATTTCAGATCGTATCATACGATGACCTGTGTCTTTCAGATCATTTGATCTGTGCCTCTCACATCGTGTTATCTGTGTCTTCCAGATCGTGTCAGTTTATATCAGCTCCGTGTTATGGTACGATATGTAAGATAAGATACGCAGTCTGTGCGACAAGTTTTACCGCCCTCTTTGTACAGCTATTACTTAGAGATTACCCCCCCCCCCCGGTGACAGTTTTTTCGTCTTTTTTTAATTTGGTGTTTTTTGGTGTTTTCAGTGTTTGTGATGATAATTTATGGCGTCGGTTGGATTGTGTGTCGAGTTCGTCGGTAGACCGAGCGGTGCGACAGACCGACCCCCCCTCTCCGCCCCGCCCCGTTTCCCGCGCATACATGGAAGGCTTTTGGTGCGGCGGTAAACTTGATCTTGCCCCCCTCGCGTGCTGTGTCGTCTGTCATCTTGACGCTAGGCACGTGCTGTGGGTAGCTATAATAGCTGTGGGCGTACGTCGTAGCGAGCCCGTCGACCGGAGCTCCTTGTTGTGTGCAGGTTCTTTGTGCTGCTGCAGTACAAGTAGTACCTTTTTCTGCTTCTAGAACCTTTTTTCTGCTGTACGAATACCTTTTTTCGGTTGGTTGAGTAAGCGGGAGTTGTGGCGGTCGGGAGGCTGTTGGAGCAGGGGGGGGGTCCAGCTGACGTCCCCGTTGTCGGCAACGCCTGAGGAGTTGTGGTCGTCCGGAGGCGGGATGTCTGGAGGGGGTTCCAGCTGACGCCCCCGTTTTTGGTAACGCCTGATGAGCTGTTGTCCATCGCCGCGCTTTGTATGCTGTACGCGGTGTACCGGTAGCGTATAGGGAGAGGCTGCTTGCTGTGTAGATTCTGCTGCGTACTCTGCTGCACACTAACCCTATTCCCTATTTTGTGTAGGAGAAGCGTACTGGGTTTTCATTTTTTGCTCTCCGTTTTTTGTTATTCTTTTATTGATTTTTGTCTGGATTTTTACTCGTAGTTGCTGAATGAAGTAGCTTTGCATGGGAGAAGAGCGTTTGAACCGCTCGGGTGTTGAACCCCCCCCCCTTCCCCCCCTCCCCCCCAACACTGTTTTTCCTCATTTGGAGGATCGTTGGGTCAACGGATAGATCGTTGAATCAACCGATATATCTATAGTCTATAGATCTACGGATCAATAGAGATCTACGGATCGATAAAGATCTATGTTATAAAGATCTACCGGTCGATAAATAAAGATCGACGGATCGATAAAGATCAACGGATCGATAAAGATCGTCGGGTCGATAAAAATATCAACGGGTGGATGGATGGGTGGGGAGGGGCGCATCTAGGAGGTGCCGCCCGCGCAATGCGGTTGGTTGCTTCTTCCGCGCTGTCGAGACTAGGTGCCTGGGATAAAGCAGCGGTGGTAGTGGTGGTGCGTTTATTCGTACCGGATATTCTATTTTGCTGCAGGGTGCCGATTGTGTGTGTTTTTTCGATCCGCTGAGGACGTCATCACTTATTTCTACGATTACGTCCATGGCTCCGGTAGTAACGCATTAATACATACATTGTTGATATGATATCATAACCAAGAAGAGAGTGATCAAGTTTTTTGTTGGTTGCTTTTTTTCTCAAGAGTGGTCAACGTTTTTGTTGATTCTACTCGTACTGAGGTGTGGTGCCCAGCGCCGAAAACCGAAAAGTACACATTATGAATGATATTATGAATGATGAGTGGGACTGAAGTAGCAAGGCACCAGAGGACATTAATTCATTAATCCCTGGTTTGTTTTGCTATTATTGTTCCACTCCAGATTTTGTTGGAGTCTTGCTTGTCTTCCACTGATGACTTGCAGTTTGATTATGGCGATGACTGTATGCAACAAGCTGACCATATATCTGGCTGCTGCTACTACTTCGTAGTACCAGGTATATAGACTATGTACATCGCCAGATTCATCAATGTTGTTTTTCCACTCTCCGTTGCAACTTGGATCTCACATCGATCGTTCATGCGTCTTGTTGCCAAAATAGGTACCTGCCGCACCCGCAATAATTGGCGCTGCATTACAGTTTGATCATAGTGGTGCCTTTGTATGACAACTTATATGTGGTCAGGGCGGGGAAGATTGAAACCCGGGGATGTAGCCAGAAAATTCCCTGACTACCACAAACATGAATTGAATGCATTATGTTTCCGTTACCATGGGAAGATGACCACGATTTTCCTTTTTTTATTGATAGCTTTGTGCCTGTTGTTGTTGGACATCTGCTATTGTTGCCAAACATGTGCCGGTTATTGTCCATGCTTTCTCCCGAACGTGCCGTTTTTTCATTGTTCTCCAACAATGTGCCGGTTAATGTCCACGATGTCGCACATAATGTACCGGTTTATGTCCATGTCGCACAAAATGTACCGGTTAATGTCCATGCCGCACAAAATGTGCCGGTTAATGTCCAATTGTTGTTGTTGCAGAGTCTATTGTTTGTTCCGACAAATTATAATCGTCCCTACTACACCCCTATGCATGGTGTTGTGTGACAAACAGTGTCGTCATGCTCTTCTCTGTCTCGGCGGAAACAGACATACACCACATAAAAACACACGATGCGGTTGATGTTCGGAGCAGATCATGAGTATGGGGCACTCAAAGAAACGGTTTTACCCACACCTCCACGCCTACACTACTATTAATAGCCCTCTCATGAGAAAGAGCCCCACAAGAAATCCAGCCTAAAAACTGCGGGGAAATAAGAAAGTCGACAGCTGTTACACTGAAATTAGTGTAGGACAAGAGCCTTTCTCAAATAAGAAACCCAGCCTAAAACCAACATCTCGGTTTCTTATCAGCGGGCCGGTACTGTATACGAACCCCCCCCTCGGAAAAAATCCTACCAGTAGTCGGTTGATCCAGCGACGACGTGGCGAAACTGCGTCCAGGCCACTATATATACTACTCCCCCCGCTGCACGCGACGGGAAACTCTCCTGGTCGCGGCTAATACCCTCTCACTATTCAGTATGGTGGCCCCGACGCTGGAAGAGAAGGGGGGCAGTAGGAACTCCGAACATCTCCACGCTTGTCATGATTATTAGCTGGATGTCAATCCTTTTATATCTTTCTATCTCCATCCCGCGTTTTAGGGAACATTATCACTTGGAATTAGGGTTGATTTTTTTCGACCACCACTATACTACTCCCGCTGCATGCGACGGGAAACTCTCCTGGTGGCGGCTAATACTCTCTCAGCATTCAGTACGGTGGCCCCCGACGCCAGAGAAGAGGGGGGGGCAGTATGGGAACTGCAAACATCCCCACGCGTGTCGTGATCGTTCGCTGGATGACAATCCTTTTATATCTATCTATCTGTCTCCATCCCGCGTTTTAAGAAACATAATCACTTGGAATTCATTAGGGTTGATTTTTTTCGAAGGAAAAAAGGGTTGGGTTTTTGTTTGGCCGTCTTTCACGTACACGCGCCACACCAAATTATCAATGTCCACAGCAGTGGCAAGTTGTCGATGCAAGGATCTCTGCTTCCTAAATTGTGGTCCTGCCATGATGGTGCCGTTTATGCAAGTTTTCACACCTCGGGCAGATGATCACGATCTAGACCCCATCTACGGTAGGTAGATCCTGCATCAGATTCTATCTGCCGTTATGAGATGTTGTGGAGGATCTGTGTAGTGCAGATCCAGCCCTGGAAACAGTTGCTATATATCATGCAGAGGTCGTACCGCTCCCACCTGATCACATGAATGAGCGAGACCACATACTGGTATAGACAAAACAGGTACTGTATGTAGGTCTTCCCTGAAAAGTCTAGGTGATCATCTGATGACGTTTTTTTTGCGGGCGATCCGAAAATAAACCCTCAGTTAGTTGATTTGACTAAACGTCGACGGCTGATGTTGTACCTTCTTCATAATTAATACCTGGTAGTGGGGATCGGTGATCTGGCCGACGTGTGCAAGTTTCGGGTGGAAAGTTGGCCTCCTACGCCACAACTCCTGTTTCGCGACCGGCAGGAGAAGGTTGCGATCATATCATACAAACAAACGCAACGCTTGTGGGGCTTCAGAGGGGAGAAAAGTGACGACTAAAAAATGACCTTTACGGTATCGGTCACACGTAAAGCAGCTGGGTGGGGCTGCTGATGGGGTAGTCTACAGGGTGCGTGTGTCCGCAGTAATAGTGCAGCGTAAGACGGTGTGAAGACACGCGCGCAGTATTAATACGAATAATAGCTTGTTCTTCGCGCTACTATCAATACTGTCTTCGTAGAAGAAGTTGATATAGACCTCATCTCTCGCTTTTCAGGTCGCTGTGCCTATAGGCCCCATACGGGTTAATCTCCCTCCACAAATTTATGTGGTTAATTCTCGGATTGGACACCATGTTACAACATGTATCCCCCGCCAACGATATTTCCAAAGGATGCGTACTACTGGTGCCGTTTATTATGTAAGTTTTGGGGTGGAATGAGGCGTCCTGCAACGAACTTCCTGCCGCGACTCCAGGAGGAGGTGCTAAAAACATGATCTCCCGCCAGAAAACTCCGAAATCGATTATCTGAGTGGACAAAATCTTTACAAACTATATCCCCCTGACAACAGTGCCAAATATAGATACTGTTGCTTCTCACTCAACAAGCAAACTCGGTCTGCAGCCTGCATGTATCACTTGGCAGTCTACAGGAGTGTACAAACGCGCCTCGGATTGGACACCATTTTCTACTACAGAATGTATCACCCCCCGCCAGCATTGCCAAAAGACTGTGGTTGCGCTTCTCACCCAACAACTCACCGTACCGTTTATGCAAGTTTTGGGGTGAAACGAGACATCTTGCCACGAACTTTCTGCCGCAGGCACCAGTAATAATAGGAGGTGCTACAACCTTAGCTGGGATTTCAAGGGGAAAAAAGTGATGACAAAAAATGACGATTACAGCATGCTAGGGTAGAGGTGCACTATTTTTTTTATGAGGCTCCTCACTTGAGGAATATGATATTACTCTATACTATTAGTAAGTCATTTTGGAGAAAACTAAAAGCTCTACCGGATGAAAAACCCCATGGCCTAGGTATACGAAGAAACATATTGCAAAAAACTACTGAAATTCCGACGATTTTGGGTTAAGGAGCCTCGTCATTCAGAAACCGAATCAGCCAAAAAAGTGCTACCAGGTATGCTATGATTACCTCTACCGTAGAACGCGACGATTACTGCAGCATCGCTCACACGAAGAAACCGGGGCTGCTGGGGTACGGTGGTGTTTGTCCGAAGTGCATCATAAGGATGTGTCAGGCACGTGCGCGCGGCATGACGATAACCTACACTATTACTATTACTATTACTATTGCTATTACTATTACTATTACTATTACTATTACTATTACTATTACTATTACTATTACTATTACTATTACTATTACTATT
>JBBMKB010095007.1:0-10890 GCA_037833945.1 Alaria marginata | reverse complement strand
CTTACGGTATTAGACTGCTATTACGGGGGACCATAGTAAACAGGACCTACGGTACACACAAAAACCTGTATATTTACCTATTTTTACTACCAATATTTGGTCCTATTTACCATGGTCCCCCGTAATAATAGGAGTGAAGTCCACATTCCTATAGAGAAGCACGCCAACAACCTCCGCGCCGCACGGGAGAAGAGGCGAAGGCAGACAACAAACGGAAGGGCAATCACGGAGCAATACACCCCCAAAGAAACAGCAAGCCACGACCAACCGCACACATAGCGCCACACATACGGCCTCTCACAACAATGCCACGCCTTCTCTGTACGCGCATGCCTCCCACACAAGAGGCGCGCCATTTAATAAGATTGGTATAGTTGTCGCTCTGACGCGTGCTGCGATAGAGGTAGCACTTTCGGCTAAATTATTTTCTGAATGACGGGACGCCTCAACCCAAAATCGTCGGGAGGTTATTCTTGTCTTGCAATATTACTTTTTGTTATACCTAGGCCATGGGTCTGTGCATAGGGTTGCACTTTCAGTTTACTCAAAAACAGTTTTGGGTGGGGGTATAGAGCTCCTCAGGTTAGGAGCCTCAGAAAAAAAACAGTGGTATACTACTGATTAAAGTAGCATGTGTCGCTAGGAACTCCCGCAGCGGGATAGTTGTAGCTGCCGTCAACTTTCGTGCGATTTGCGCGCTTCAGTCGGCGGCAAACGTATTCTCCGGCTTCAGCGATCTCTCGAATCGGGTCCCCAATTTTTGGCGCCGTATACATCATAAATAGAAACTCGCACGGTAACAAAAACAGGTAATTCTGCGCATTGAATAATCACTGCTTTTTTTCACTAACCTTTGAATTTTGTCGGTCGCGTGATCGACCACGCCATCCCATAAAAGCTCCAGGCGTGACAGAAATGGGTTCCCCTTTAATCTTAACCATCGGCTTGCTGTCGTCGCCGGCAATGGTGGATCCATCCGCACCCTCATCACTACCACCACCACCGCCACAGCCACCATCACCACCACCACCACTGTCATCGCTTGAGATACCACCGCCGACGCCGCCGCCAGCACCACCAATTCCCCTGCTGGAGAAACCACTGCCATCGTTGTCGACACCACCACTATCACCACCACCGCCGCCGCCACCACCACCACCGCCACCATCGCCACCACCACTTTCACTGCTGGAGGTACCACTGGCGCCGCCGCCACCGCCACCGCCACCGCCACCGCCCCGACCCGCCCCGCCCCAGCCCCCCTCGCCGAGCTTAACGTTTCCCTCCGCCATCTGCTCCCGCTGCTGCTGCTGCTGCTGCTGCTGCTGCTGCGCCTGCTTCTGCTGGCGCTGCTCGTGCTGCTGAATCTCCTGCTGAACCTGCTGCCGCCGCTGCTGCATGTGCTCTTTTCCGTCCGCATCCGTCGTACTCGCCGCATGCCAACCGGACGAAAATTCCGGCTTAGGCCTAGTCCAGACCGGCGGGGACGACCATGCAGCGACCAGCATCGACACAAACGGTGCGGAATTTTCGACATCAGGAACAGCAGAAGGGGCAGAATACTGCGTCATACCGACCGTCGAACTCGAATCTAAGACCTCGTGGGCAGCAGAAGGGGTAGAATGATGTGTTTGACCGCCCGTCGAACTCGATGTCCAGTCGCTCGGCGTAGCGCTGTCGTCGAGCTTCTCCCCAGGAAGTCTATCCACGGGATTCTCGCCGTCGTCATACTTCTCCGCAAGATGTCCACCCTCGCCTTTCCTTCCGCCGACACCGGCACCGCTAACACCGGCACCACTGCCCATTGCAGCTGCACCATCGCCAAACATAGCGTCACCGGTAAGTCCCACGCCGCCGCCATCGGAGGGAGATACATCGTCACCGAACGCATCACCATCGATCTCGAAATTCTCGGTGTCTGACTCTTTTCCTACGCCAACGGTGTCTGACCCTTTTTTCACGCCACTGGCGAGGCCTGCCTCGTGTTTGGCGCCCTCTTCGGGAGATACATCGTCAACGAAAGCATCACCACCGATCACGAAATTCTCGGTGTCCGGCTCAGTTCCCACGACACCGGTGTCTGACCCTATTTTTGCGCCACCGGCGAAGTCTGCCCCCCATTCGGGAGCAAGAGTGCTCTCCTTGGGAGATACATCGTCAACGAAAGCGTCGACATCGATCACGAATTTCTCGGTGTCCGACTTTTTTTTTACACCACCCGTGTCTGACTCTTCTCGTACGCCACCGGTGTCTGCCTCTTTTTCTACGCCACCGACGAAATCTGCCTCGCATGCAGGAGAAAGAGTGCCCTTCTCGGGGCCTACATCGTCAGCGAAACCATCAACATCGACAACAAAATCATCATCGTCTGGCTCTTTTTGTGCTCCACGCCGCATGAGAGGGGTTAACTCTTGCAGCCCCTGCTGTAATCCGGCGGGAATGGTAACGTCGTGATGGGAGACGCCTCCACCGTTGGCCACCTGTTGTTCGAACGGGGGAGTGGGGCAACTTTCATATCAAAACAGTCCTTACATTGCCGGACAGAGTAGTAAAACTTTATGTTGGTAAACGAGGCATGCAAAGCCGACTAAAAGAGCATGCTACTGTAGAACCAGGAAATCCCACCTTTGCTTGGGCCCCTTTTATGGACCCTATAGCATTCTAGTGCTATATAAGAGGGATAAGGATAGCGCTTGGCTGTTCGCAGCTGAGTTCGCGCGAGCGTGTGAACTCGCAGGATGTGTTCCACCATCTAAGACTTCACGAGATTCTCCTTACGGAATTTGCGATGTCCATATTTGTCTCGTAATTTGTGGCCACAGAGCTTGTATCTCTCTAGGATGAAACATCGGCACGGACACTATCAATAGGTGTGCTGGATGTCGATGGGTAGAAAGAACGCTTTAACGTGTCGAACACACACACACACAAGAAGCGCTTGCGTAAATCAGACTGGCACCTAAATACAATAACATTTCACGAAAAGCATTATCGCGATAAATGTTAAGCCTACCTCCTCCAACCAGGCCTTGGAAACATCCGAGAACTCTCCGAGCGCCTCAGAAAACTTTTTTAAGGTGGCAGAAAATTCGTCAGAGGTGGCAGAAAATTCTTCTGAGGTGACAGAAAATTCGTCAGAGGTGGCAGAAAATTCTTCTGAGGTGGCAGAGAATTCTTCTGAGGTGGCCGGTAGCAGCTCCGGTGATGGAGACGACGAGAAACTCTCTCCCTCTTGCACCTGCGCACGCCGATCGCCGAGGTATTCATTGGACGCCAAAGTCTGCCCCTCTTGAGCTGCCACTGAGATAGCCGCTTCACCGGTAGCAGTGTCAGCGATAGCCGCGTTGGCGGTAGCCGAGGTAAATAAGAGCTGATCTTGAGAACGGTCGCCCGAATCAGCGGTAGCAAGTAGGGACCGATCTTGAGAACCGTCACTCGAATCAGCGGTAGTAAATAAGGACCGATCTTGAGAACGGTCGCTCGAATCGGCGGTAGCCGGAGTAAATAGAGACCGATCTTGAGATTTGTCGCTCAAACCACGTGCGTCCGTGAACGAAATATCCAACGTTCCCGTTTCTTCTCCGCGATCGCATTGGGCTGCCGCCGAGGTAGCCGCGTCGGTGGTAGTCGGGGTAAATACGGACCGATCTTGAGAACGGGCGCTCGAATCACGCGCGTCACGAAACGAAACATCCGACCCGTCTCCAGAACGGTCCCTAGAATCACGCGCGTCCCTGAATCGAGCATCCGACCCTGACCAATGATGATGTTGATTTTGCTGGTGAGGTGCCGACCACGGTTGGTCTGCCGTAAGCGTTGAAGACCCCAGCCACCTGTAAGATGTGCGCGGTTTGTATAGGGGGGCACCCACAGGGGACGGGTATTTCGTGGCTTGTTGGTGAAATGTAAGTGGCGGGTGGATTTTTAACCCCATCTAGAACTGCATCCATCACTATGGGACATTTTTTACAGCCCTACAAGGCATGAACACCGATTTAAAAGACTAGGCAGAACAGTTTTTTACCTACGTACAAGCTTCCCCTTCGGGATGTGGTTTGCTTAAAATCCCGTGGGTCCCAAGTTGAAAAGGGGGGGGAGACGCGTGAACACTAAATAAATTAAACTAGCCACAGCGCAAGTAACCCGGCAAGTAAGACCGACCAGCCCAGACGAGTTTACACATAGCTTAGTCTATATATTGTACAACGACTTGAAAGAAAACGGCCGCTGCCCAGACCAAAGCCTCCTTGGCGCCCCCTACACCCAACCCCGCCCAACCTCAATCTGTCGCGATCTGTTCTTGGCTTGCTTGTTTTTCAATTTTCAAGTCGTTCATTTATTTTCTTCCAGCGCATGGGTTTAACAATCTCACCACAATAACAAAAACATTTTTCATTAAAAAAAACGCCCACCTGCCGAGCATAATCGTCACCAAGGCAGCCGTTGTCAAGATCAAAGCCCCTTTGACACTCGAAACAGTTGTCATCCCCTCTTCCCAACGCCTTCCGTTTCCATCTCCCCCCGCACCCCTAGTTGAAATCCTTCCGGCGGGGACCCGCGACGAGGACCCCGAGCGCACCCCCCCCCGGCCTCGTCGACTGGAACTCCGCTCTCCTTCCCGGTCCCGACCTGCACCCGACGACAATGCCACCGGTGCCGTACTCAACAGCGGCGGCGGTGGGAGCGGCGGCTCCTCACCCCTAGCTGGAATCCTTCCGGGGGGGACGCGCGATGAGGATCCCGGGCGCACCCCCCCTCGGCCTCGTCGACTGGAACTCCGGGGGTTTGAGTTGTAGCAGCGATGTTCACTGGGGGAGACAGAAGCAGCGGTAACGTGGGCACCAGCACCGGAATACGGTGGGGGCAGTACCCCTTCCTCGTCCCGAGTTACACCCGACAATTCCGAAGGTGGGGATAAATCCCCTTCCCTGTTTCTCCCTGCGCCCGACAATTCCGTGTCCCGACTTGCACTCGAAAAAGCCACCGGCGTGGAGAACTCCCCTTCCAGGTTCCGACCTGAGCCCAACGACAATTCCACCGGTCCCGTCCTCAACAAGGGTGGCAGCGGTGGCGGTGGTGGCCTGGCCAAGCCAAGAACGTAGTACGCTATCCGATGTGCGGGGGAAAAAGGGTTGAAACGCGCCCCCCCCCAACGAGTGGTTCGCACCAACGCGGTGGCGTTGAAGCACAGTGCAACCAGGGCCCTGGATCGGTCTGCTCAGAGAAGCAAGTCCAACGAAAATACGGCACCGTCAAGGAAGAAAAGGGTAAGACGCCGGTGATACAAGGGCGCGACGCAACAAAGAAGAAACAGTAGGTAACGGGGCACGTAGGAAGGGTTTGCTGCCGTCGACGAAGAAAGGAGAAGAGGCCGTTGACACAAGGGCACGAGACAACAATA
This sequence comes from Alaria marginata, assembly GCA_037833945.1. NCBI lineage: Eukaryota > Phaeophyceae > Laminariales > Alariaceae > Alaria > Alaria marginata. The sequence goes on along the minus strand of JBBMKB010095007.1, from coordinate 5,489 downwards.
CGAGGCACGTCGCAATCGCAGGGAAGGCGGACGAAGCACTAAGCGAGGTACCCGACCTCGAACTCTGGCCTCGCGGGCATCTCGGCAGATACGTTACACAAAGAAATGCGGCGTAATCTGAGATAATGCGGTGGAACCTCAACCAAAAAGTTTCAACAACATGTAGATAATCTGTAAAACCGTAAATATCCGACACAGAGAAGCAGCACTAACGTGGCACGTTGGAAGGGTTTGCTACGATATGTTGGGACATGAACGGCGTTTGCGCTCTCCGCGTTTGTCCGAGGGGGTGTGTTATCTTAACTGCAAGACGGTATCTGTTCCCGTACCTGTCGGAAAGCCTGCGTATTAGTAGAAAACCGAGCCGTGGAGGGCGCTCTACATCTCCCACGGCGCGCCACATTTTTCAACCAAAAGTTGCTACCCCTATCCAAAAACACGCGCCTTCACAGCACCAAGTTATCGAATTTCACGGCAATATCCCCCGTCCCCCTACTTTCCGAAACGCCTGCGCAATAGTAATAAACGGAGCCGTAGAGGGAGTTCCGCGCCCCCCAGGGCACGCCCTTGAACAGGGGAGAAAACCCGCGATCGAAAAAAACAAACAAAAAATACAGCAGTACACAAACACTCGAGAAGTGCCCTTACCGTAATACACACTCCATGAATCGAACGATATTGGCCGTTGGCACCATGCGTACAGCGGTATTTACCTTTGGCATCATGCTTACAGCGAAAAGCCTTCACAACGCCAACTTATCAACTTTCACGGTGTAAACATTCCCCGTCCCCTTACCTGTCGAAACGCCTGCGTAATAGTAGTAAACGGAGCCGTAGAGAGCGCTCTGTGCCGCCCAGGGGACGCCCGTGGACAGGGGAGAAAGCCCACGATCGCCCAGAAGAAACAAGCCCCCGCAGCCGGCTAGAACTCCTGCTGATACCGGAAGTATCCAGCAGGTATCTGAGGCAAGGGAAGGGGTACACACATCGGGAAAATCAGACAGGTCCCCATTTCATGATCCAGATCTGTCGGGACAGATGTAAACCTGATCTACATTCTCTACACGATCTAGATCGCGTTTATAGAGGGGCAGTTGCACGAACATGCTTCCAGAGCCGGCTAGAACTCCTGCCGACACCGACGCGCCCTATATGCAGGAGCAACCCGCACACAAGCTGTGCAGGTCGTGGGCAATTCGTTGGTCTTATTGGTCAAAGTTGGTATTTCGGCCGCTTGTTTTTTTTCTCAAAACGCCACCAAAACACGCAGCGGGGCCGCGTGACTACCCCTGCCGACCTCGAGCCCCCCAAAGGGTTGGGGTTACGGTTAGGGTTAGGTTTAGGGTCAATGTTAGGGCTACGTCAGGGGTTGAATTGGTCTGGGCCACCGTGTAAGGTTGAACAAAAATATTGACCTGTCGCGCACAACTTGTGTACAGGTTGCTCCTGTGCACATATAGGGGGAGGGCGCCGACACCGGCAATATCAAGCAGATTTATGAGGCAAGGGAAGGGTCGAACACATCGGACAGATCATGTAGATCTTCGTTTCATGATCTAGATAGTTCGAAGCAGATAGACTTATCGCACAGATCATATCCTCATTTGATGATCTAGATTTTTCGGGGCAGACATGTTCCTGGTTTACATTGTCTGCACGATCTAGATCGCGCTTGTAGGGTGGGATTTGTATGTTAACTACTCTTGCGCACATGTTTGCCAGGTGGGACCTGTATGAGGCAAGGGAAGGGTACACAAAAACTCGGACAATCAGATCCCCCATTTCATTACGGTATCTAGATCTGTCTCGGCGGATAAATTCCTGATTTACATTGTCTGCGCGATGTACCCACCAGATTGCTGAGGCAAGGGAATAATACACACTTCGGACAGATCAAGATTGTTGGTATTACAGCACTAGCCACTAGGTTGTGTGACACAGAGTCATTTGACCAAGTAGGCTGGAGGGGAAAGTATATATTATGTTGACTATATAGCGCTACCCACTGGCCTATCCAGTCGCGTGAGTGAGTGGGCTAGTGGGTGGGAGTAGTGCTACAGAACGAACACAGATCCCTATTTCAGTACCTAGATATTTCGGGGCAGATGTATTCCTGACATACATGATCTGTACGATCAAGATCGCGTTTGATTGGTGGGACCTGTACGATACGGCTCTTGCACAACATCTCGGAAAGGCAAAAAAATATGATGCAGGTGATCTAGATCGTGATCGACCTACAGTTCATGATCTGTCTGATGTGTAGAAGGGTAACGAAAATGCCAGTGAGAAGACAGCGGCAGACGCAGCAAGGCAAGTAAACCCTTTCGGAACCGCAGAAATACCCCACCCTATTTCCAAGTAATTTCCCCCAAAAAACGTGCGTGCGGTTCTCAACGGGTTACCCCTCATAGAACTGCAAGAAGTATCCCATGCAAAGCAAATTACAAGTAATTTGCCGCCCAAAATGTACGTGCAGTTCTGAACGAGTTCGTACTCGTAACTCTTTTCCAACTCCTAAAAACTATATTACTGTAGTCTAACTTCACGTGTTTTGTTTCCTTAACGGTAGGACAGTACTGCAATTAATAAAGCCTCACCAGCCTCAGGCAGGCCACAAGCTACATCCACAGCCCAGCACACGAGCGAAGCCCGAAAAGACTCGGTCAGCAGTACCAGCGCGTGGTGGACCACCGGAAGAGAACAAAACGTGCGAAGCGATAAAGCGGGTTCCGACGTCCTTCCCCAAAACCTAAACAAACAAAAAAATGACGAAAAAAACAGGGTACGAGTCCTCAGCAACATTTTTTAGATGGTAACGAGACGGTAAGGTAATGCAGTTTAGTAGGGCGGAAATCGGTAAATGATACTGGAAATATTTTTTTTGACGATGAACGTTTTGGTGGTGAACGGTAAACAAAACCAGGCGGTAGGTTTTTCGGCGGTGAACGGCAATTTTGTTTTTGACCGTATAGTAAAACGGTAAGACGAAATTAGGCGGTAATTTTCCGGCGGTAAGCGGTAACAAGGCGCGAAGGGTCAAAAAGGATCCTGACTTCCATCCCCAGAGCCTAAGCCAAAGAAAAAACGAAAACGCATCCCGCATGCATCGGGGGACGGCGAGGGGGGGGGGGGGGGGTACTCACTTCATGCATAGCTGTAGTCGTACGACCTTCGACCCTCGCATCCCTACCGTGCCGGGACGGAGAACGTCGGGTTTTAACCGCGGTCTCTTACATAGCACATTTGACCCTTAAATACCGGTACCTGGTACTATTAATAGTTACGAGCGAAAGCAAAAATCTAATTTTGACGGCTCCAATTTCGGGTTGCCTGGAATTTCCGCCGACCATCAACGCACACAAGTTGGCGACAGTTACAAAAATCCTGCCGCGCGAGTTCCTAGAGAAAACTATACTGTACCAGGTACCGGTACATGTTTTTGGTCTACGAGTAGAGGGGCGGTCAGTCAAAAAGGGGCAAACCGCGATCTCCTGTCATACTTGCTCGTCACCTTCCGCCGACTATCGCCCAAGCCGTGATGGCGATGGGCAAGACGAGATCATCCACCAAGAGCATGCTACGGGTTTCCAAAAGCATGGAGGCCAGTAGGTTGCCACCGAACGCCCCGAGGCAGGTCATCAGAGACCCGCTCACCAAGTTAGGCACGAAACACGGAGGTACTGCCTACACGGGAGGGAGGGAGGGAGGGAGGGAGGAGGAAAATTATTGCTTTCCCGTCTCATACGATATAACGCACATGCCACCGAGTATTTCCAGACACACAGGCCACTAAAGCACAGGAAAAAGTCAGCAAGAAACTGCCGCGTCAGGCACACGCATATGCTGGTTCGGCACAAACAGAAAACACAAAAAGTAATCAACTGGGTGAAAAGGTTTCAGCATGAACAGAGCCCACTCGACTGTGTTTGGGGGATATTGGAAGCGAGAGGCGCCCCCCCACCTCCCAACCGTACATGGTGAAACACAGCAAGAAAACGTGCAAACGGCTCCCAAGAACCTTCGTCACCTGTTCTGCCCGAGTCCGCACCCTAGCGGCCGCCATGATTGAAGCCGCAAAAAATCCCGCCTCCACGCCGTAAGGAAACCTCAGGAGCAGAACCGATTCGGCCAGATAAAAAAACGCCTGTTTTTGCGGGGAAGACCACAAATCGAGCACCTTGCTGACCCAAACGGGTCGGTGTGACGGGAACATCACCTGTCGCACAAAATTATAAATTCAAAGAAAAGAAGAAGGAGAAGTAGAAAAAGAGAAAGATAAAGAGAAAGGAAAAAGATAAAAGTACAATGAGAAGGAGAAGGGGAAGGAGAAAGATAAAAAAGAGATGAGGAAAAATTAAAGGGAACAAGGGAACAAGGGAAAGGGAAAGAGCAAGACCAAAAAGGAAGAGAAAGATAATAAGGATGGGTGAAATGATGCTTGGAGAGTGCAATAATCTGTCATCAATCAATCAAACGGCTTTTAAATATTTTTCAGGCTGAACACCGTTAAATGCAGTGTACCCGAAGCTACGGCAGTAGCAGTAGTAGTAGTAGTAGTAGTAGTAGTGGTAGTAGCAGTAGTATACATATGTGGCAGCAGTAGGAACAGCAGCATCAGCAGCAGCTCTAGTGGTTGTAGTAGTAGTAGTAGTAGTAGTAGTAGTAGTAGTAGTGATAGTAATATTGGTAAATTGTAGTAGCAGGGAAGGTAGTTAATAAAGGAAGTATAAGCCGTAGTAAATCGTAGCATTAAGCAGTAGCAGTGGTAGTATGATAGCAGTAGTACTACTGTAGTGGTATTTATAGTATTAATAGTAGCAATATCATGGTAGCAGTAGTAGCAGCAGCAGAACCACCACCACCACCACAGTCACCACCAAAACCACAGTCACCACCAAAACCACAGTCACCACCACTACCACCACCACCACCACCATCACCACCACCAACGACTACAGGCTCACAAGCTGCCGGTCCCAATCAAAGTAAAAATCCACCAACAAAGCCAAGCGACGAAAACACGTCCCCCACACCTCCGCCTCACCTGGCGAACAAAAAACACGATCACCACCACCGCTATCGTCAACGATTCCAGAAGTCTCAGCCAAGGGGTTAAACACCCCCCCCCCAGCGTCTCGACTGCGATCACGCCTCCGTCTTCTCGCTGCCGGCTTCCCTCATCAATACCAGCCGTCTGACGCATCGTGCTGTTGTCGTCAACTGGTCTTCCCCTCCCTTCTCCCTGTTCTCCTCCTCCTCCTCCTCCTCTGCCTCCCTGTTCTCCTCGCCCTCGTCCTCCTCGTCCCCCGCCTCCTCTACCTCCTCGTCTTCCTCCTCCTCCTCGTCCTCCTTCTCCCCCTCCTCCTTTTTCTCTTCCTCTTCCTTCTGGTCCTGATCCTCCTCCCTCTCCTGCTCCTCCCCCCCCCCCTCCCCCTCGCCCCCCCCCTTCTCCTCCTCCTCCTCCTCCTCCTCCTCCTCCTCCTCCT
>JBBMKB010094996.1:0-10891 GCA_037833945.1 Alaria marginata | reverse complement strand
AACAGGCATGGAAAAGTCAATCGTACGCCTAGCCTCAAGCAACCGTAAGACCAGCAGTCAAGACGGCTTGGCGTGAAGACTCCCACCCACGGCGCCGGAATACAGCAGTGGACCACCGCCTAGTTCGTAGAGACATGAAACAGGTACGTATCACGTACGTCTGTATAATGAATAGCTTCTCGATCGGAAAACGTGACTGCTCCCTACCATGAACGTATACATCAATTGCGCATAAAGCTCAAGATCGTATGCAACCGTAAGACCAGCAGTCAGGACGATTTGGCGTGAAGACTCCCACCTACGGCGCTCAGATACAGCAGTGGACCAACACCTGGTTCGTCGAAACAGAAACAGGCAGGTATCACGAACGTCTGTAAAATAAACAGCTTCTCGGTTGGAAGTCGTACCAGCTCCTGTTCGTAAGCTCACAAGCCGGATGGCCTGACTGTCTCGCAGTCAGATGATATTATTTATAGTCGTTGTATTATAACGCAGAGCAGGGGAGAGAGAGCACAGAGCAACAGCTCGTAAAGAGTAGAGTGCCTCTTCCCCCAAATATGCCAAACCAAGTTGCATAATAACGCGTATGAGGTTTATGCAAACCCTACAACATGAAACCGTAATTTGCTGTTCAAGTCCAAACGAACACCCTCCCTGGCTCTTCACAGCAATAACGAGACCAAAAGGGCACTCCTAGTAAGGTAGGACCCAAGAACAAACAAAACCAGTTCCCCAGCGAGAAACCCGGACACCGGGCCAAAACCTTCTGCATAACGCATATACTCCAAACCATTGGAATCGAATCAACGGCCGCATTCCAAACAATGACCATGGCCAGAAACTATTATGTCAAGTGGTGCCCTACTAACCCATGCCTGTCTAAGTAACCTGGGGTGGCGACCTGACAAACATATTCCCTCGCAAATCTCAGACATGGTACTAATAATTTAATGCTTATAACCCTTACTCGCCCTCCAACGGCAAATTGAACAAAAACCTACGATGGGATTTGGAAGGGGTCGCAGCAAGAGATTTGTCCAGAATATCCGCGTGCTGCTGATCCGAGGCTACAAACTGAATATCGATCTTCCTCGGAAAAATGAGTTATTGCACAAAATGAAAGGGCACATTAATATGCTTGCTCCGAGAAGAGCTAAGAGGGTTTTCAGCCAACGCTATGGCTCCCTGGATATCTTTGAAAACCCGGATGCATGACCCGCTTAGTTCTGGGCAGTTGATCGATAACACTGCCCCCGTGAACAAGGCCTCCTTCACTCCTTCACCTAGGGCGACGTACTCTGCCTCTGTTGTGGACATTGTCATACACCTCTGAGTGCTACTTGTCCAACTGACGGCGGCACCCCCCGGGGTTACTACCGTCCCCGATACCGAACGCCTCTCGTTACACTCGTTGGCGTAGTCGGCATCACTATATGCAGTCAAATCCAATCCCAAACCCCGCACAAAAGTCAGTCCTAACTCCCTGGTCCCGTGAACGTATGCCATAGTCTATATAACTGCCTTTCGGTGGGATTTAGAAAGTGGCGAGCCACAGCGCGCACAGCGTTCGCGATATCCGGCCTCGTCATGGTCGACAACCACATTAAACTGCCTACAGCCTCTCTATACGGCCAGTCTCCTTTTGACTCGCCCTCCTTCCTCGGGCCTAGTTCTACGCCGGGGGTCGCGGGAAGGTTGGATGATGAGTTAATGCCAAAACGATATAGCATGCTATCAAGTGAACTCCTTCTGCGGGATTTCCAACGTTCCCAGTTCCCAGTCGCTTTTGAAAGCCCACCCCGTGTACCAAGTTAGTTCTCCGAGGTTATTTATGGGGAATTTCGTAACTAACGCGGCATGAAAGTTTTTGCACGTCTCGTCCGAGCCTGCAACCACGATATCATCTACATGAACGGCCATGATTAGTTCTACTTTGCCGTCCACAACCTTGCGAAACACACACGGATCAGTCCTAGACTGCTCCATGCTATACCCGACCACTGTTTCTACCAGGAGTCCGGCCCACTGCCTTTCGCTCTGCTTTGGGCCATAGAGAGATCGGTTGAGGCAAACGGTTTTTCCTGACATGCTACCACATCCATCGGGTAGTTTCATGTATATTTCGTGGTCAAATTTCGCGCGAACAAAAGCTTGCGCGACGTCCAAATGAAATATATTCAATGCCTCCTCATTGGCAACAGCCGCCAGAATTTTACCTGACGCTCATGAGGGAGTTGGTGCGAACGTCTGGAAGTATCAAACGTCCTGCACCTGGCAAAACCCTTCAGCCACAAGTCTAGCCCTTAGCTTCACTAGCAAAATCCGTCTTTGTTTTTGTTGTCGTCAAACACCCACCTTGCTCCTACAGGTTTCCGCCCCGGTGGCGGTGTAGCGGCTTCGTACGTTCCGGTCGTTTTATGACCGTCAAGCTCTAGTTTCATGGCCTCTTGCCACGCCGCTTTATACAGCGACCTCTCTACGCCAACTACGGGTTGTGGGAGCGGTTCTACGTCAGCAGGAAAACTAATGGGCATGCGCACGTTCGACTCCCCTTTGTTTACCTCGGGTACTCCAGCCATCAATGCCACTTCTTCCTCCGCGGTCAAGGGTACAGCCTTCGAGACATTCCCACAGAAAGCTTCGTAGGCCGCCACGAGCAGCGCATCCTCATTCTCGGGGTGCACCATCTTGTTTGTTTCGCAAGCAGGTTGATCACCCTCTAGGCGTTGGCTCTGACCTAGCGTCCGGCCCCTCGTCGTCACGGGGGCCCGTCCCCAAAGAGCCCCACATAAATCTTCGTAGTCCGCCACGAGACGCGCATCCTCATTCTCGTGTTGCACCGTCTTATACTCTTCGCGAGCAGGTTGGTTACCCTCTACGCGTTGGCTCTGACCTCGGGTCCGGCCCCGCGTCGTCACGGGGGCCCGTCCCCTGTAGTCACAAAGCCCGTGCGCCGCCCTCCGCGACAGGACCGCGGGTGGATCCCCAGCGCTCCGTCGGTCGGTGTCAGTGGTCGATGCTGCGCTGGAGCTATCGGTCTTCCCCACTGGGACCGAGGGGTCATCCACCGTGCCCCCTTCAGACGAATCTATCGTCCCGGCTGTCCGGTCAAAGGCCCCGCTGGCGACAGATGCCAGTTGTGAGCGCTCCTGCAAAGACGCGTCTACATCAAAACCCCACGTCACATCGAGGTCGTCTAGATGAGCTAGATCGTCGTGTAGCTCATTCAGCACCCCCCCACCACCTTGATCCGACGTGCTCTCGTCGTCTGCGACGGGTCCCTCCTCTTCCGTAGACAAAGAGTCATTCGCCTTTGCAAGTACAGGTGGTGTGGCTATCAAGTTACGGTGCTTGGTCAGCACTCGTACAGAGTCTGGAGGGTAGTGAGGGTCAGGTCCAAGGTAAAAACACTCCTGCGCTTTCGCCTGTGACTTATACTCCCTATTTACCTTGCAGTAGCCAGGCTTGAGGAAAGGTAGGAGCACTACCGGGGGTGGGGCTACCATGCCACATATCATACGGGGACTTGCAATCTGGGTTGGCCGTGGTCGCTGTGCGGTTCAACGAATCGCACGCCCAGAGGGACGATTCAGCCCAAAACAAGTCCGTGGCCAGAAGTGGCGCGGCTGGAAAAAGCTAAGAAGCCTGGATTCGGCCTGCCATTGCAGCCGTCTTGATCAAACCTAGCGCGCGCTCTGCTGCCCCATTAAACTAGGGACTGTCGGCCGTCGTGAATTTCTGCTCGATACCTCTCGATCTACACAGGTCTCCAAAATGCCCCAGGCGGAATTCACCGCCACCATCTGATCGAACAATCACCACCTCAGAAGGGACGCCATCTGCGCGAGTATCCGCAAAGAACTGCTCAAACTGTTCCGAGGCGTCCTATTTGTGGCTCAGAAAATACAACCACGCATGCCGTGAAAACTCGTTGCGCATAATGAGAGTGTACCGTTTCCTCCCGATAGACTCTACCATCTTAGGCCCGCTCAGATCTTGAAAAATCTTCCCGAGTTTCTTATCTGCTTGTGTGTGCGTGTACGGTCTTATACCTTTGCGGAAGCCCTTGGTCATAGAGCACCCCTTGCACTCCAGCAGATCGCCCTCGAGGACGATCCCTTTCTGTTCCGCGGACTTTTGCAGCAGACCCTCGTGAAAGTGTCCAGCAGCGCAGTGGAAGTCGTTGGTGTTCATTGTAGACTTCTTTGGCAGTTGCCCCGGGGCGAGTACAGCACAGGCCTTCTCCCCACTTCTGCTGTCGACTCTGTAGCCGTAAAGGTTAAACAGGATCCCACTGAACGGGAGTTCGATCGAGCGCTCTGACTTGAGTGTAACGACAATCCCTAACCCTAACCCTAACCCTGAGATATCACCGTATCCTTCGATCGCGCAAGTTGTGCCGTCAGCGATTATCATCTTTGAATCACACTCTCTGTAATTCTTCATCTGGTCAGCTCAAGGCGTCATGTGTATAGACGCTTCACTATCGCACATCCAAGCCTCGGCGCCGACCTGCCAGGCCAACTCCCCATCCTATATTACGCTTACCGCATCGTCGCACTTGCCTGTTTCTTCAACCTTGAAGGCTGAAACCGGGAGGACACCATCATCACTGTCGTCTGAGACGACACCGAGCCGCGCTCCAAACATGCTTGTCACCGCCAACACAGCCTCTTCCTTCACAGTGGGGCAGAGAGCAGCAGTTTGCCCTCGTCCGTGGCAGCGACCGCAAAGCTTCACCGTGCAGTTGTAGGCCCTGTGGCCGTTCTTACTACACCTGAAACACTCCCGCGCGGTTTGGTGCTGCTGCCATCACCACCAGCAGCAGCAGCCGAGTCACCACCATCCTCGGTGGTGCTTCTTCCGCCGGCGGAACCACCAACGTCCTCGTTGGTGCCTTTACCGCCGCGTTCGTGTTTTCCTCCACGTCCGCCTCTGTTTCTACCGCGGGATCCACCTCCCTCGCGGCCACCGCCGGCGCTATCGCCGGCGTACATGGCATGACCCTGGTTCGACCCCTTCGAGTGGACAGCACTCGATCCCTTCTACCTGCTGACAGAAAGTCGGTGATGCCGCTCTCGCACAGCCTTCATGATGTCATCGCAGCCGATGCTGTCGCGGGACGCCAGGTCTCTTGCCTCCACCTCGTACTCGAGTGGTAAAGCATCGCTGAAAGTGGTGTACAGCATGTAATCGTCGAGTGTCATACCAGCTGAGCGCATCTCTGAGGAAAAATCCTCGATCTTACCCATCTCTTCAAGCGGATTGCCCCCCTGCGATGTCCTCAAGCTGTTTAGGCTTCGGGAAAGTTCCGACTTGGCGCCAGCTGTCTGGGGACCGTACCAAGTATTGAGAGGGTCCCATGCTTCCCTCGGCCAGACACACCTGTGCAGTGTATTCTTGTCGCTCTTGACCTTAACAGCCATTGACAGGAAGTTCCATGCCAACGTAGGATTGTGTACAAGCTCAGGGCTAAACCCTCTAGCACAACGTACCGCGTTCTCGGTGTCTAGTTCTCTTGCAGGAGTGTACTGCGGAGGGTTCAACACAAAAGCACCCAAAGAACATATCGCTTTGGAGTGAAATTTTGCGTCTTTTGTCCAGGGAATTAACTCCTCTTTCTTCCCACAAAATGGCGACCTAAGAGAGTGCTCATAGCCAATATACGTGACGACGGCATACCAAAAACACCAAGCTCGCCGCTGGGGTACATACCCCTATCTCCGGCCCTCCTCGACTGGTCTCCAGCTCTCCCGAGCTGGTCTAGCTGATCCGTCACGGGACCAACTTCAACAGGAACAGCAGCCGTTCCGCCTCCCGTCTCTCCGATATTTCGCAACTCACCGTCACGGAACATCGTATCTCTTGCTTCTGCTGTATCTCGTACCACGGGCTCTCCCGCAGTAAAGTTGACTTGTACAGCAGCAGGGGGTGCAGCCCGCTGGCTCCCCCCCCCAGCACTGCCGTCCTCAGCACTGTTAGCTTTCAATACAGCAGAGCCGCCCTCGGCCCCACTGGACTCTGTTCGGCCGAGGTCCCTCCTGAACTCGACCATCATGCCCCTCATCGCATCTATCAGAGATGCCTGGCTAGCCCCGATCATCTGCTGGACTTCACGTCGCAGCCCCGCAACCTCAGGGTTGGGATCCCCAGGAACCGAACCCAAATCCGACATCCAGCTTTTCTGGTATTAGAACCATTGAACGTTCACACTAGTGTGTTCGTAAGCTCAAAAGCCGGATAGCCTGACTGCCTCGCAGTCAGATGACATTGTTTATAGTCGTTGTACTAGAGCGCAGATCAGGGGAGAGAGAGCACAGAGTAACAGCTCGTAGAGAGTAGAGTGCCTCTTCCCCCCAACATCCCACAACCAATTTGCATAGTAACGCCTATGAGGTTTATGCAAACCCTACAACATGAAACCGTCAGTTACTGTTCAAGTCCAAACGAACAGCTCCCTCCCATGAACGTATACATCAGTTTTACACAAAGCTTACATGACAGGCGGTCCGCCGGATTTAGCCCTAGTACCCCCACACACAGAAGTGTCCGATTACAACAACAGTGCACCATTTGGTATAGGCATCACCATCATCGGCAAGTATAAAATCTTCTCAACCGATTTTTTGTTCAAGAGGGATATATTAACAGCACCACCGCGTGCCTTGCACGAAACCCGGATCAGGTAAGTATCTGTACCAGGAAGATGCTGCGTCTCTTGTTTTCAACTTACAGCAGCAGTGCGCCACGTTGTGGGCATCAGTATCAACATATCGATTGTGCGCAAAGTCTACTACTGTAAGACCAGCGGTCGACGCCGTAGCGCTAGTACCCCCACTCACAGTGCCCGATTAGAACAGTGAACCACTTCGTATTACGTATCACCGTCATCAGTATGTGTAACAGCTTCGCAATCGATTATCCCAAAGGAATGTATCACAGCAACACCACACCTGTCTTGCACTACTGACACGAGACACAGATCATAATAATTACTTTTCCACTTGCAGCAACATTGCACCATTGTGGGCATCACCAGCAGCAGTGCACCACTGTCGTGGCCATCCGTCTACGTTGTTGTTGTTGTTGTTGTTGCTTTTGATTCCTCCTTTTTCCTTCTATCTCGGGTAAGACCATGGTCAGCAAATAGCCTCGACGACCCCAACCGTGATCTCCGTACACGAGGGGGCGGCCCTGGGCACCATGTGCTCCATTGATGGAGCAAAAATAGCCCAGCTCCCCCATTTCTTTCGTTCGTACTTGGGGTTGGTTTCATACCCCCGAAAACTAAGTAACCAAGGAACCATGTAGTACGCAGTAACGAACAGAACATCAACCACAACAACACCTCATGGCAGTGCCTACCAACGAGATGCTGGGACTTCAAATATGGGTGGACGTACCGTTAGATGCAGTCCCCCCGCGATCCCCACCCGCCTGAGGACGACTTTCAAATCGCTTTGAAAGCTCCGCCACGCTCACCCGGGGTGCGCTCAGCTCGCTTTCCGAGCTCCGCCACTCTCACCCGGTGTGTGCTCCCGGTGATGCTGGACCAGACGTAACACCAGATAAGGGCCGGCCTATCGCTTGGCGGCTAGCCGGCTCTCACCATTTACTGCCCTGACCGCACAGCCTGCTCGGTCGTACCTTCCCTTGCACTCCGGCGTGGTGCTACCTTTTAAGTCCGTGGCGCTCAACGCAGTGGTACAGCAGCCACTGGTGACGTCCGGCTACACGAACATGGAACAACAATCCAAACCAGCGATCGTACCAGATCATGTACCCACAATTATAATTCTTCCGACGGTAGGTTACGCCGCATTCGGTTCCCGATAGGGAAAAATACTCTCAAGTAGAGCCTGAATTACCATTAAAAATAACAAAAATTGGTAAAAAAGTATAATCAAGTTTGGATTTGATTGGGCAAACCACGACCCAACATCAAATAAAGTGATTTCGGGGTATATGCCATTTGAATTGGACGAAAAAGTTTAAAAGGTTTGAAACACCTATTTTGCGGTATATCAAAATCCAAACTGGGAGTTGGCTCAACTTGACATGGTATGTTCATGGTGGGACAACACAGCCGGGGCAGTCAGGCTCGAGGTTTGGACGCGTCGACGACCACGATCGAGGCGATAAAGCGCAAACCTCAACGAGAGGCGACCGGGGCAATAGCTTACGCACATACCCACAAACCGTACCACATCACACCCTGGTGGTGGCGTCTCAAAACACATGGAGGTGGCCGCGGGCCCAATTTTTGAAGCACCTCGATCGGCCAAGCCACACGAAAATCGACCCAACGAGCCAAAACGAGGAGTTTTCGCGCAATAACTTGGTTGTTTCATCGCCGTTGCTACTACGCGCGCGGCGTTGTGAGCCTGCCTGCGCCCATCCTAGAGACCCTGCGGGTGTCAGCTTTCTTGCCCGGGCCTCAAAACAAAACGTCAAGGCTTTGTTCGGCGCGCACGCGACGACGCAAGCGGTCGTTCTCGTGTACTCTCGTCGGTGTTCGTCAGCAATACAATGTGTGACTTGCTGCGTTATTCCAATTTCCCACATATTTAAATATCACTCCGCTTGCAATGCGTGCGCCCTTTCCTGATATGAAATAAACAACTTTGTTTTGTGAAATTAAATCAAAATTGGAAAATACTTTTCCTAATTGGACTGTTTTCTTATAATCGTTAAATCAGGCTGCTCCTTTTTCTTGTTTTCGGCTCGATTTATGCTTTTTTTCGTTTTTCTGCTTGCGTTAAAACTCCGAACCATGCCTGCAGGTTCGTCTAATAATGTTGTACGGTAGCCGAGCAGCCATTAGAAACAAAAGTGCTGCTATCATTTTGATTTGTTTAGGTGGGATTCGTATCTATCTGTTTAAGTTAATGTTTCGTGCGTATGAAGCGCGTGCCACAGTGCTGGGCAGCTGTGGAACGTGGAAGTGCCATACGCAGCACCTCACTACTAGCTCATATGAAAAACACTAAGGTGGATTATTGAGCTTTTGCTAGGTTCTAGGCTTGTTACGTTCACGATTAGGCCCAACGTCATGAAAACATTGCTTATTTTATCAAATTGTGAAATGCTTTTGGTCATGCTCGAAACGTCCAACTTTGCCGAAGAAGTTACTAGCATAATTAATAGAAGCCTAGTTTTTATGTTTTGGCGGTATCCAAGATGGGGGTCGATATAAATCATTTTGTGGGTTTGGGCAACCCTAACTCCGCGCAAGGGGGTTGCTATCACGTACTGCGTATGCGCTAAGGCACCCGCGAGGCAGTTGCATAGTATCCCAATTGCTGTCTCTGGAAGTGGTCATACCAGGAAATACATAATTCCCGTCGAAGCTGTCATCCAGATGCAAGAAAGAGAGCACAGAATACGGGAGTCGGCCCGACGAAGAATTCTTCGTAGGATGCAGCTCACCCTTCATGCGACTCGACGAACACCTCACGGCATTTCGCGTATGGTGCACGCGATGTCTGCCTGGTCGGTAAAAACCCAACGTGCTCCGTCCTGTCATTGTAGAGATGCGAGGGTCCAAAGTATCACGACTACGGCTATGCAAGAGTTGAGTACACCCCCAATTGACTGATCGCTGATCGACTGTGGCTCACTAAGACAGCGCGCGGGGCGATTTGCCAATTAGGCCAACGTCGAGGTCCCGCCGAACTCGGGATGGACAAAAAACCAGGTGCAACAACGGTAGGGTGGGTACCCCCTTTTTCATTATCGTGTTTATACCACTCGCCGGAGGGACTTTCTACCTCACCTCAAAACAACATGTTAAGCTATTTTTGTGGCGCAGCGTAGCTATCACCATTACATGATGGTGTCATATCGATAAAAAACCGGGGCAAAATCTTAAATCTGAACAGGAACAGGGGGGTCACTCATGATAATGACCCGTACCCATTGCAAAAAGAGATCACAAGAAGGACCCTCCTACCGTAACCTTGGTCACTCATCTCCGTGTCATAAATCGTTTCATACACCTACAACCCACATGACCCAAAACCGTAAATGGCAACCCTTCAGGTGGATACCGCTACGCTCGGTGTGGAAATCCCACCCCCATCGGTTGATGACTGATCTCTTGGGCTCACAGAGCTAGTGCGCTTCGAGACTTGCCCCTCGCGGAACTGTCGAGGTTGCACCGCACCCGGTGAAGATAGGTTCCCTTTCCCAGGTCAGAAACCCTTATAGGCATTTAGAACTTCCACAAGCGCGGGACAAACACGGCGATTCCTCCGGTCGGTACCGCCCAACTCTGTACGTGAGAACCGCACCCCAATCCACTAACTGCTGGTGGTCTGAGGCTCATAGAGCAAGAGAGTTGAGAAAGTTATTCCTCGAGACAACGTAAATGTCCTGCCGCACCCGAGGAAGACACATTCCTGTCCCCATATCATAATTATGTTCATGCATTCACAACTCTAACTCACTGAGGACGAAACCAGTGATTCCCTGGGTCATTATCGCCCCGCACGGTGTGGAACACCTACCCCCATCGGCTACATACTTTGGGGGTAGGGCTAGAGCCAGCACGGGCCAACGTCAAGGTCACACTTTTGGCGGAACCCCTCACTGGGCGCGTGGAGCGCGGCTTTTGAGTAAGATCCGGCAGCCCGGCGGAGAAGGGTAAAGCACTAAGTCGGAATAACCCGACCTACGGTGTGTAAGCTCAAGCTTCGTAAAGCATATGATGAAAGAAAGGCACTCAGGCCTGTTGTATTGATGATCGGTGTCCAAGAGGAGAGGAGGAGGAGGGAGGTGTTGAACTGGCTGGGTAATACGGTGGATAATGAGCACCGAGCAACCCCGTCTCAGGGTGCGAGCTACACTGCAACACACAGTGTTGAGAAGATGATATGTAGATGTCTTTATT
>JBBMKB010094985.1:0-10891 GCA_037833945.1 Alaria marginata | reverse complement strand
GGGGTAAAGCAGACTTACCGACTCAAGTCGGGCGAGCGAAGTGAGCCAAATTAGCTCCACCCGGCCAAGGTGGCCCCGCCCCAAAAAAGAAAAAAATGCATCCCGCGTTAAACAGCCTTCTTACAAGTATGGGAACCCGATAAGTCGGATAGTCGGCACCTCCAGGGAACGACACACTATTAGTACACCTAATAACTAGTTGGCGACTTAAGTCGTACCGACTCACAGCTCTAGAAATTTGGGGAAGTGCAGATATGTCCTATATACGGCGTAGCTATGGTTAGGGGGGGAAAGGTCACACAGTGTTCTAACAAGCGGTGCAGTGCGCACGTTGGTAATATTATTATTTCAAGAGGAACGTAGGAGACGTGTGACCGATGTATCACACGGCCTGGCGCAACTGAAAAACCCACCGATAGGGACAAGAAAACTTATTTTGGTTTCCTAAACGTGATTTGTTTACCTTAGCTTATATAAATCGGCGGCACCATCAACGAAACAAACGCCAACTGCCGTCTGCAACCAACCACATAATGACGTTTTTGTTGCGGGCGATCCGAAAATAAACCCTCAGTTAGCTGACTTTACGTCGACGGCTGATGTTATACATTTTTCATTATTACTGTACGGTGCTGCTAGGTACTGCCCGAACCGAACCGCAAGCAAGAGCCCACCTCGTCAGGGTTGGGGTTGATCTGCTCTCGAGACAAGTTTCCCAAGAAGCCGACCACCGGTGTAACTGCCACACCAATCAGCGACGCTAACTCCGCCCAATCACATCGCAGGACGCCCAGAACGTCCACCTTAATCGTCATCACCGGGGGTGATATTTTGCAAGAGAGGGGCACACATTTAGGTGAGAGATAGACAAATGCTTAGGGGAGGTTTCGATAGAAGAGGGCGTTTTTTGTCAATTGGAAGGCGCGGGAGGGGGAATCATGTTGTAGCGGCCACAACAATCAGCGACGCCACTTCTGCCCGGTCATATCGCAGGACACCGAAAACGTCGACCTTCGTCATAGCAGGTACGTGCAAGAGAGAGGAATGGGAAGGTTTCCTTAAAAGAGGGCGGTTTTTGAGGCAGACATTTGGGAGAGAGAGAGGCCAACATTTGGGGAAAAGAGAGGCAAACATTTAAGGAACATTTCGTTAAGAGAGGGCGTGTTTTATCGGTGGGATGGGGCGGGAGGGGCGATTGCCGTGCACGGTTATATACCAAACAGCGACGCCACCTCCGCCCAATCACACAGCAGGACGCCCAGAACGTCCACCTTTATCGCCATCACCCCGGGTGATAATAGCAAGAGTGAAAAAACACTTGGGGACAAGACAGGCAAACATTTGGGGACAAGACAGACAAACATTTGGGAAAAAGAGAGGCCAACATTTACGGACGACAAAGGGAACCATTTCGGGAAGGTTTCAGAAAAAGAAGGCGGTTGTAATAGTCAGTGGGAACAGGCGGGAGGGGAGTAGTCGTGTACCCGCGCCAAATTAACTCCGTGGTTTTTCGGTCTTAACCCTTTTGAGGCCCGTTTATATCGACCAAAAACAAGAGATTTGCGATGTTATCAACCGTCCAGGAAGAGCCTCCAGCAGTACGAGTATCAGAATGCCGTGCGTGTGTCGTATACCTCCTACCGTTGCGCCTTGAACACACATTCTAGCCGGCGTCCCCGGCTGCTTCGTGTGACCGATTCTCGAATCGTCAATGCATATCGTCAACTTTTTCCTCTGAAGCTCCAAAGGGGTTAATAGTGTAGATTGCGGGCGATCCGAAAATTAACCCTCAGTTAGTTGACTATACGTCGACGGCTGATGTTATACCTTTTTCATAATTAATAGAGTGCCTAGTATCATACCTACCCAAGTACAACCAAGACGGTCAGGTTTTATACCCGGGTACCCCATAAAATGCGCAGGTTTGATACCTGGGTACCCCAGAGTACGCACAGGTCTAATACCCGAGTATCCCAGAGTGCAGGTTGGATACCCGGGTACCTCAAAGTATGCGCAGGTTTGATACCCGGATAGTATGCGCAGGTTTGATACCAGGGACCTCAAGAGTATGCGCAGGTTTGATATTCTGGTATGATACCACAGAGTATGTACCCTAAACATACCTTTGCATGCTTACATAAACCAAGAACAATCGCACCCAGTACGTTTGGCATCTCATTTGCTCATCTACTCTGGATGTGAGATGTGCCATGCATGTATCATATTCTGCGTGACGGGTATTATACTAGCTATGGTGTGGCGGTGGTCCGTTATAGCTTCTACTTTCTGTCCCTTGCTGTCGCAGCTACAGGCAGAAAGCAGCCTCTCAGTTGCATGTGACACAGTTGAAGTCTACTAAACTACCTGGTATGCCACAAAAAAAAAAAAAAGTGGTACGTACATATTACACCCCCATCCCACCCACCCAAACATATTGTTTGCCAGGCAGGTATCTTACGTACGTACCCTCCTCTCACGGCTCGCCCTAAATGCTGATTGTTGTTTATCAACTTCAATCTTGCACGCCGGCTCAGACTAACCCGGCTCACCCACCCAAAAATAATGTTTGCCAGGCAGGTATCTTACGTACGTACCCTCCTTTCACAGCTCGCCCTAAATGCCGGTTGTTGTTTGTCAACTTCAATCTTGCACGCCGGCTCAGACTAACCCGTCTCCGGACCCAACCTTAACCCTTTTAGAGCCCCAGAACCACTCCCAATACTAATTTGAAGTAATTTTCCCCCAAAAACGGGTTTCCAGTTGTAAAGGGGTTTTATACCCCCAACCCCAACCCCAACCCTTTGGGGGCTCGAGGTCGGCACGGGCAGTCAGTCGCGCGGCTACCGCGGCACCGGCAGCTACCACCGCTACCACCGCCACCGTCCACAATAACGGCGACGAGATAGTTCAACACCTGCCGCGTCGGGCTCAGCTGGGATGCAATCAACACAACAACCGATACTAAACTTCCAATAGAAGTAACGAACGACCACATGATACATACGATATCAGGTGGTATCATATGCACGCTGCATGCACTACTAATGTTTGCTAGGTAACATGCCGTACGGACAGGCAACAGCACCTCTCTCGCAAGAGTACTACGAGTGAATCCGGCAGCTACCTCCGTCGTCTCGTTCACTATTAACCCCTTTGGCCCTTTGGGGCTTCAGAGAGGAAAATTGACGAAATAAATTGACGGTTCGAGAATCGGTCACGCGAAGCAGCCGGGGGGGGGGCGGCGGCTAGACTGTGTATGCGAAGCGAAACGGTAGGAGGTATACGACACACGCATGGCATTCCGATGCTCGTATCATACTGCCGCAGGCTCTTCCTGGACGGTTGATACTATCGCGAATCTCATGTTTTTGGTCGATATAAGCGGGCCTCAAGGGCTAATAGCAGTAATCGCTGCTGCATATCCAAAAATAAATATGGCCAGGGAACATATTATATGCCTAGTACCTGGTACCAGGCGCCCGGTATACAGCTATGATATTATATAAAGAAAAATGAAAAATACACTTCAGCTGTGAGATCGATAAAAAGGGAATTTCGTCGAAATTTATATCTATGACATTAGATGATATCATATGATAGCAGCAAGGGGCTCGTATTTTGGGTCGCGGCCTTAGAGATTCTTATCAGAGGCAGGGTGAGCCTAATAATAATATCATAAACTAAAAAAAAGTTTCTTGTGTTGCGTCCAAAAGCCGAGCCAAAAAAAAACAACTCCCAACTTCCCCTGCAGAACTGCGTCCAATTTTTTGGGGGCAATCTATGCATATTGCGCGGAATGTTTTTCGTCGCAGAAAGCAGAGTTTTCAAGTGCTGTCGCGTATGCACGTGCTCGTGCATATATTCAGTCGAGGTCCCTCTTAAGTGCGGGTTAAATAGTGCGGGTGCCCGGTATAGTGCGGGTGAAAACGCTTGGCACGAATGTTGCTGACAATACATATGTTTCCCAATTATATATAGTGCGGGTGCCCGCTATAGTGCGGGTGATATCGCTTGGCACATACCCGCACTATAGAGGGACCTCGACTGTATACCAGGTATCAGATTATACCGTCGTGGTAGCATACAATAGTCAGTAGTCAGGTATATATTACTGTAGATTATACCGCCCGTGGTAGCAGGTAGTCAGTAGTCAGGTACATGTTATGCCTCTGTTGTATAGTTTTTGTTGCGGGCGATCCGATAATACACCCTCAGTTAGTCAGTTAGTTGACTTTACGTCGACGGCTGATGTTGTACCTTTTTCTTAAATCACACCACAAAATAGTTTTTGTTGATGCTGCTGTTGTATCATACCTCAAACATGATACAGGAAAGCTTTTGAAACAAAAATTACACTGTCTGTGAATACTTTCAGATTTTTCTTAATATATTTTTAAAAAAAATCGAATACAGGCAACATTTGATACACAGCTGATCATATCACATGATACCTGCTACCAGAGGGAACATGGAATTCTGGTGGTATGATACAGGGCAGAGCCACGGGCCATGACTTTACTATAAAAAAATAAAATACACTTCAGCTGCTGTGAGATCGAAAAATTTCGGTCGAAACTCGTCTTTGCAAGCTGCGTGTGATACTCCGATCGCGGGCATTACTGGGTGTGTATGTCCTCATGAAATATTTAGGTCGGCGGCTCCCCTTAGTGCTAGCTATTTTAGTACCAGGGTCAACAGGATGATGCCAATCAATCTGTGTAAGATACCAGGTGCCCGGTGCAGCAGTATCATATATACGAATTCGCGCAGCAGGATATTAGTAACTGTAGTCAACTTGTGGGCGTTGGTGGTTGGCGGACGCTTAAAAAAATCCGACAGGAACCCCTTTTTTATCTGGCGCGGGGCAAAAATACAAAACCGCAATTACCCGTATCTATTTCTGCACTCTTTCTTCAGCTTCCTCTTCCCAACTCAGATCCGGGGGTCACATAGAGAGCACCCCCCCCCCCTGTCCACTATACATGTATACCAGGTATATATATACAGTTTAATAAGTTTGTCTTGAAAACGTATGGAAAAGGAGGGGACGTTTGACCACGAATCTATTGCATGCCTTCGTTTATACCGCGAGAACGAACCCTTTTCTTCACTCGTCGACTCCAGTCGAATTCTGGAGACATATTCCACGGGGGAACGTAGTTAATAGGACCAAATATTGGTAGTAAAAATAGATAAATATTTAGGTTTTTGCGGCCACCGTAGGTCCTATTAACTACGTTCCTCCGTAATAGTATGTTAAGAAGAATGAAAAATACACTTCAGCTGTGAGATCGATAAAAAGGGAATTTCGTCGAAACTCTGAAGCCCCTACTCTGACGAGACGGTTCCAATTGACGTGGCCCCCGTGCGATGTAGGGCAAGGAGAGAGCCTTCCTTCGATTTATCAGCGAAGGACGAGAGAGTGCCAAAAAGGGCGCAAGGCGGTCTTTGGCATCGCCATATCGGTCTCATTAGGTACCGAATAAGCCGGCGAGATCGGAATATTCTCGGATGGGTTACCGAATATGCCAGCGAGATCGGAATATTTTCGGATGGGTTATACCGCCCGCCGGATTTTCCGATCGTATATATACGTGTGACGATCACTCTATTATACGTATATACCTTTCCCGAAACCTGTCCTTCACAGACACACGTTCTAAAATTATAAGAAATGCGCGTTTCTGCTTGTCATTTTTGGCATAAGAATAGGCCCTCCGGGGGTGCTCGAACTCGCGAAATCGAAACAGTACAATAGAAATACATCATATATACCTGGTATAGTAGTTGCGAGGGTTACTACGTGACCGACGGAGACGCTATTAATAGCTATGATACTGTGTAGAGTACGTACTGCTAATCTATATATCAACAGATGGATAATAACTCGAATATCATACGATATAAAAGCATTCCTACTTGCGCTTTACGATTCGAAGATGGGATGAGATTTTAGACATTCACAGGAAAATGAAAATCAGACATGCGAATATCATATCAGGTACCTGGTACGATATAATATCATATATACTTGCACTTTACAATACGAAGATGATATGATACGAGATTTAGACATTAACAGGAAAATTAAAATCAGACCTTCCGACGAGGACATATACGGAATTGATAATTAGACTATGAATAGCAACACACGCAGAACCCTTCAACCTTTCCTCCAAGAGGCAAGAGATCCAGCCTGGGGCAGCATTATGGTACATACCTGGTACGATATTATATGTACAAGGCAATGTTCTCTGATCTCAGTCTTCCTCCGTCGCTGAAATCACGAGAGGACGAGTTGGCGTAAAATCGATGAAAATCGACGAGCAGTGGTATCGCTGACTCTTATACATATACTTCGTATAATCAACAAAAATGAAAAATACACTTCAGCTGTGAGATCGATAAAAAGCAGGGAATTTCGTCAAAACTCGGCTTGGCAAGCTGCGTGTGATACTTCGATCGCGCGTGTTACGGAGTGTGTATACCCTTGTGAAGGTTACAAGTCGGTGACTCACTCCCCTGCTGATACCAGGGTCAACAGGACTCAGACGTGCATCCTTGTTCTGCGCACGGAAACTATATATAAAGAAAAATGAGAAATACACTTCAGCTGTGAGATCGATAAAAAGGGAGTTTCGTCGAACCATATAACCCGCATATATGATCAACCAAAATGAAGGCAATTCCTGGGAATCGGGAAAAAAAAAGAAACGACGCCCGCTATAACGGCCTGTCCACAAAGGCCACTGAAGGCCATGCCGCCATGTTGTACATGCTTTAAACATTCAGAAAAATAAATTCCTGACATATTAACGCATTATTCAGATGTTTCTATTCCCCTCTTATGCCGTCCTGGCTCTCGTGGTGCTTGCTGTTCTTTTTGGCTGCACGGGTCTTCCGTTCAAGGGCTGTTTCGTACGAACACCCATGAACCTTTTGATGGGTTCCCCTCTCGTTTATTAGTACCTGGTATGTATGATGATAAATAGAATTAACTAAAAAATCGTTTGGAGTGGTCGGTGTTGCTCGCCCCGTTAACATGCCGATTGCCGGTCTAGTTTCTTGCCCGTGACGGCCGCTTGTATCATAGGTAGAAATATGCCGATTGCCGGTCTAGTTTTTTGCCTGTCAAGGCCGCTTATATCATAGATAGAAACATGCCGATTGCCGGTCTAGTTTTTTGCCCGTCCAGGCCGCCTTAGACTGAACATATCAGTTTTAGTCTAGGAAGTTCCTTGACGGCCATCCGTCATCGCTATCCGTCAAGGGTTTTCACGGCTGTCGCCCCAAGGGGGCAAGTAAGAGTGTCGTCAACAGACAGCTTTGCTCTCGTACAACATCACATGTCTGAGATTGACCTACAAAAAAAAAACGCCTTCCGCCCCGGGAATCTCTATCGGATATGCACGTGTTGCGCGGGACGAGCCGTGGTCGAAGTTAGGGCCCCGTACAGGAATAGGATCGGGGTAAGGGTTGGTCAGGGCTCAAGGTTAATTAAGGCTGTCTCGGTTTGGCCAGATTATCGCTAATCAACATCAACCTGTGTCAACATCATCAATCTGTATCAACATCAACCTGCATCAACATTAATCTGTATCAACAGCAATCTGTATCAACATCAATCTGTATCAACAAAAATCCAACCCGATTTCAGCCCTGGCAATCTCCATCCGCCATGCATTTGTCGTGATGAGACGGGCCGTGGCCGAGGCTATAGGGCTCGCACAGGGATAAGGTTCAGGTTGGGTAGGGTCGGCCAAAGTATCAATCATCAATACCAATATGTATCGACCAAATCCAAACCAAGTTTAGCCCTATCAAACCCCCATCCACCATGCACTTGCGGTGCGAGACGGGCCGTGGTCGAGACTGGGGTTCGTATGTACAGGGTTAGGGTTAGGGTTAGGGTTAGGGTTGGGGTGCGTCAGGGTTAAGGTTGATTCGGGTCGGCCAAAGTATCACCAATCAGTATCAATCAACCAAATCAAGGCCGATTCAGCCCCAGCGACCCCCATTTTCCATGCAGTTGTTGTGTGCCCATCTTCCATGCAATTGTTGCGTGAGACGGGTCGTTGTCGCGGTCGGAGGTACGTAGAGGGTTGGGGCTAGAGTGCGATGGGGTTCCGGTTGGTTCAGGTCGGGTCCTACCGTTCTAGACAGCGTGGTTGGTATTTCAAAAGGTTCAGTAAAAAATAGTTATCAGCAGTCAGTCGAGGTTCGACCCTCTTGCCAGAAAGTAACGGGACAGGCAAGGAGGTAAAAGGATGATCCGAAAAAACAGTAAACAAAGGCCATTGGCCATAGCTAATTGGCCATGCTTTGAATTTGCTCTTGCGCTGGCGGCCACAAGCAGTACTCGCGTTGTATATATATAAATACCTGGGACTCGGTAACGATAGGGGAACAATAATAACCCCACTGGCAAAATGTCAACACCGACAATAATATCCCACTGCACGATCGAGGCCCAGGTGGAAAGATGTTGGGGAAATGGTTTATCATCCCGCGACCTCGACCGCGTTTCGTTTCGTTTGCTCCGTGTAACAACAGCCTTGTGCATACCACACGGCTCACAGGATACATACATACAGTACGGCCCGAAGATTAATTACATACCAGTCCCACCGGCGGGGGTATGCCCCCTTTTGGCTTTACACCAATACCATGACCATTGCATACCATCTAGATATCACCGTTCATATCATACTGTTTTTGGCTTTAGACCAATACCATGACCATTGCATGCCCATCTAGATATCATCCGTTCATACATATCATACTTCGTACCAGGTATGATATTTATGGGACCATCCGAAGTGGTAATAAATGGGCACCAGAGTATGTTTTCGGTCAAGTGGTGGGAAGCTAGGGTGCACTGCACAATTCAAGGTAGAATCGCGGGGGCAAACACCCCACACTTTCTATGACCGAGACGGGGGATCCGTTTGCCCCTCTCCTGTGCCCGCTGCCATCAGCCCCGACAACGTGCCGGAAACAAACAAATATATTGCCATTGGTAAAATTGTTCTGCTCGTCCTGGCAGCATCCGGGGGAGTCATTGACCTATACCTTGAAAGAGGAAAACATCTGAAAAAAGCGCGGCCGGAGTATCACGCAGCTTGCAAAAATGAGTATCGACTATTAACTTGATCGAACTCACAGCTGACGTATTCGAAATATTTTTTGTAAGACATGTGTGCGCGCTTGGCATGGGCTTGCCACGCGTGATTCTCGAATTTGAGGCAGGTTGGGGCGGGCACGCACGGGCACCTCCCCTCGGGCCAGTTTTCCCTACCCCCCCCCGTTTGGCTGAAAAACGTGCTGTGGCTGAAAAACGCGCGGGTATTACATATATGTCCCTTTTGGCTTCTGAACATTACCCTATGCATATGATACAATTTCTTTATGATACAAGCGACCCAAAAAAAAGTCAAGTGCGGTCTTACCCTGGTGTATCGACCTTGTAGAAAGACTGTGCAAAATTACATGGAATAGTGGCAAAGCCAGTACAGTATATACTGTAGAAAACAATAGCCAGTATACTGGATTCCCTCAGTATAATTACATGGAATAGTGGCAAAGCCAGTACAGTATATACTGTAGAAAACAACAGCCAGTATACTGGATTCCCTAAAGATAGTACGGTAGCGTTAAAGCCGCAACCTGGAGGCGAAGCCCTCCCCCGGCTCGCGAGGGGGGGGGGCGCCAGAGGCGACTCTCAAGTGTTTTTCGCTTCACTTAACATCTTCCCACTGCAATAATCCAGCCCAAAGAAGCATCACATAATGGCAAATATAAATATACACCTGGTAAAATGTGATGACGTTTTTGTTGCGGGCGATCCGAAAATAAACCCTCAGCTAGTTGACTTAACGTCGACGGCTGATGTTATACCTTTTTCATAATCATGTGTGGTCTACAGTAAGTTGGTAGCGGGAGACAAGAACTCCGCACTTGTCCGTCGTGGGCGAAGTCCTCTGCTCTCGTTTACTCGTTTTTTTCGTTTGTGGGGTTTCCCATTTTGTAGGTGGGTTTAGTGGGACGTACGTAAGTTTCTGAGCGAATGCGAGTTACAAGGGGGCTTAAAGTTGAGACCCACTTTCGCACTTTCGACTTTCGAGTGCGTCCGCCGACCACCAACCGCGCACAAGTTCACGACGGCAGTAGTTTCACGTACAAGTATAATACGGTAGTAGGGGTCCCTCAGTCGTGCCGGTTGAGTAGTGCCGGTTGCCGCAAACAGTAGTGCCGCTAACATCGCTTGGCACATACGGGAATAACCTGCGCATCAATACACCTCCCTACACGTCGCACTGCTGCGGACACATCTTCTACCAGGTATACTGTAGTGGCAGTGTGCGGAGTAGTGCCGGTTTCCGCTATAGTGCCGGTATTTACGGCTGGCACATACCGGCACTATCGCGGGACCACTACTGCTGTTAAGTATCCTGCTGCGCGAGTTCCTAGCGACAAGTATGCAGCAGTGTGCTATCATATGATATTAACAGCAGTGTACTTTCAGGTACACATTATACATATGATACCTGGTAAATTACTGGTAGTTAGTATACCCAGCCCTACGTACCGCAACAAGAAAAAGTTAAGCTGCGCGCATGCCGTACAATACACCTCCCTACACGTCGCACTGCTGCGGACACATCTTCTACCATATCGTATGTACGTACCCCAGCAGCCCGGGCGTATTGGTGTGAGCGTGAGGGATGCTGTAATCATCGCTTTTTGAGCTGGAGTTGTTCTCGTCACGTACCAGGTATCCACTCTGCAGTCAGACGGTTACATATGGTACATAGATGACTCGACAGCACTAACCCGAGCATCAGGCCTGGGCTGGACCTCTGCTGGTCTGCCACATGTACAGGGAGTACAC
>JBBMKB010094974.1:0-10892 GCA_037833945.1 Alaria marginata | reverse complement strand
TCACAACGGTCCGGTTGGTTTTTCATTCTGAGCTCTGGGGGTAGTGGGGTGTCAGGGACTCGGATCCTTGTGCACCCGCCAGACTGGCCAATTTTTTTATGGCGATACATAGCATACCTCGCAAACACAGGTACTCTGGTATATACTACGGTAGCCGAAGCGGGGATACCACCACCGTTGGTGTTTTGTTAACCACGTCAGGTATCCCCTCGAAAGTGGCAACCTTGCTTCGTTTCCGCTTCGCATGATGCATCGGCAGTCAATCGGCGTTTAGGTTTGGGTTTGCAATTTTGTGATACTTGCAGCACGCGTTCTTAACGCTAGTATACGTGGTTTTGCCGAAATTGGTTACCCTCCTCGTACGACTGTCCGACATACTCAACACGTCTACCAGTGCCCTGGGGAACAGCACGGAAACGCACATCGTTTGCTGCAATACAGTGAAATAAATGGAAACAGTTTACTCCTCACGAATCATAGTATTTTCCTGATTCAGAACGTATGGCTGGCGAGCCGCAGTTTATGCACTTGCCGTTTTAAAACGTGAACAAACTAGCCCACCCTCAGTGCATATGGCGGTGGCAGTCTCTACGCGAACAACCGTCGCTCGGCGATCTCCCAAACAAAGGGTTTCTTGCGCTACAAGCTATGCTTGGTATGGATGCGTGCCATCAAGCTCGCGACGCATACTACGATAGATGTGCAGCATGTTTTTTCTGAAGCTCATCACTTGAGGAGCTGTATGCCTTGCTGAAAAACTGGTTTTGAGCAAACTGAAAGTGCAATCCAATGAACAAACCCGTGGCCAATCTACACAAAAAACAAAAAAGTGCAAACATTTGAAGACAGTCCGACGAAATTGGGTTAAGGAGCCCTGTAATCCAGAAAGTAAAAACGCCAAAAAGTGCTACCTCTATCGTAGAGCGCGTCTCGCTGCGTACGCATGTACGTGCTTAGCGTCGGTATCAGATATATTCTACGATAGAGGTTCACCACTTTTTTTCTGGAGCTCCTCAGAGGAGCTCTATACCCTCGCCGAAAAACAGGTTTTGAGCAAACTAAAAGTGCAACCCGATGAACAAACCCGTGGCGCATCTATACCAAAAAAGCATATTGCAAAAATTGAATGAAATTTGGACGATTTTGGATCAAGGAGCCCCGTCGTCCCGAAAATAAAAACGCCAAAAATGCTACCTCTATCGTAGAACGCGTCATCAGCCCCAAACGGATTCACGATAGGGGTGAAACAATAGCATTTGCCTAAATCTCAACCTCGAATGTGGCGAAGTCTCTAACCCCGAAAACAAACACGTGCAGCCTTAATGTAGGGACACGCCCTTCGTTAGATGAGACATACTTGTTTACGATACACACTGTTCCTCACTCACTCCTGCTCTGATCTGCATGACCCCCTCTAGCCCATATGGGTCGATCTGGCCCATGATGTCAACATCTACACAACAGCACCACGAACACCAACATATTTAGCGCGTCCATTGAAACCTTGTGCGATACCGACTTCGCGCAGCACGCGTCTATACTCCTTACAAGTATACCCTTGCTTCACAAAAACTCGTAACAGTCGATTGGCGTACATAGAAAGAAACTGCGTAAATTGGTGTACTTGTCCGCGGTTCAAAGGTTATCACGCCGTACGGGTCACCACACTCAAACCGTCTACCGGCAGATCACGCTATCAGCAAGCCTCAGCCACCACCATCAAATAATCTACCGACAGATCACGCTGTCAGCAAGCCGGGTTCGGCATCCAACCGAGCGAATATCATTGGAAGGGTAGCAAACACCGAATACCTCATATCGCTCACCCGGTATATCCACATACACCGGAGGATGTCCATCGTTAGCACACATCATCAGGTGAACGTGCAATTCCCCCCGACTCTTCTGTACATCTATGGGTAGAAGAGCCCGATGGCGGATGTCCTAAAGAAGTGTCACGCCTCAGTGACGACGGAGGCGGGGGTGACGGCTCGTTGGTTTCTTCGGTCGTTGTTCTACCCGGGGGACACCACCACGTGCCA
Organism: Alaria marginata; assembly: GCA_037833945.1. Taxonomy (NCBI): domain Eukaryota; class Phaeophyceae; order Laminariales; family Alariaceae; genus Alaria; species Alaria marginata. The sequence goes on along the minus strand of JBBMKB010094974.1, from coordinate 8,850 downwards.
CCCCCATGGTCTCGATCCAACCGTCTCGGCATCTCAATGTCCGGAGGATAAACACATTCGGACATAGCCGACACACCTCTCCGACCGGCCATGGGTGAGGTGTATGCGCGTGATGCATCGTCACCCAAATCGTAATTTACGTAGCTCTCCTTCGTATATCCCGTTTTACTCTTCCTACCATCGCTGGGGGCATCCACGGGATCAACCAATACGGACCTGCCTCGTCTGCCCTTATACCCACGTCCCATCTGCACTGCGGGCAATGGCGGAGACATATAACTGACTGGCGTCCCTGTCACAGAACTGGCGTTCGAAGCGACGCAGGAGGCAGTCAGCGAGACAGACGTCGGATAGCGGAAATTTCCGTTGGGGCCTGGGAAGGCCCTGCCCTGGCGTAGCCGAATTCCCTCCAACACCACTGTCCGCGATCGCATCGGAACCTCGGAATTACCGGAGCCGTCGTTCCCAGGAGTCACACCAGGAGCAGTTACGGTAGGGTCGGCGTCTGTAACATGGTTACCACTTTTTCGGAGGATCCGTGCACAGCCGCGCTGAGTGCCGCTTGCGTCGTTAATGATGACTCTTACGTGGCCGGAGTCCTCCTTACGGACAAATATACGCATCTCGGAGGGAGTCTTACAGCCCTCTGTTGTCTGAGGCATGGCGACAGCGCGAATAAGCTCGTCACGGTCGTACACATCCATGCCGATGCTGGCACGCAAGACGGATAACCACGCGATACTGATCAAGGCCAGCACCATGAGACATACGAAGCAAAGCAACGCGTTCATGCCGACTTGCAGTCCGACTTCTACATGCTCCAAGGCTTGTATTTGCACGGTGTCTCCGGTAGGGTGCTCGCCGAACGGCGATGCTCGCAGGAACTCACTTTCGAGCGTTTCGCGCCTCTCGCTGAACTTCCGAAGCAACCCGAAGCAGCCGCCGCCGGATCTCTCACCATGCACGATTCCGGTCACTACCGCCTCCGCGAGCCGCATGGTGGACGCGATATGGAATTCGTGAATCAGCTCAGTGGAGGTACCGTTTACACTTCCGACGGTCCAAACCGAGTATAGAAAGCTGGGGTAGCTACTGCTCTCCTCCACGACGAGGAAAGGTTTCTCATCATACCTAGTCATGACTATTGTGGGTGGGGGATTGGTCTTGCGGTCGTTTCGTAGTTTCAAGTCGTCGGTCAGACTGGGTCCTTTCGCGCATTCGTAAACGGTTCCCCACTTGGTGTCATCGCCAAGATACACGTCCATGACGTCGGAGTCTTCGTCAGTGCAACCGAGGCCGTTCACCGTGGCGTTAACCCCATTTAGGTAGTAGAACTGGCTCGGGGTTCTACCTGCTTCTGTGTACCAATGCGCGACAGTAATGGCCCCGTTGACGGCGCCCTCATACTTCGTGGTGTTTTCCATGTAATACCTCGACTTGGCGACACCTTCGAACACATTTGGCAAACCCCTCCAGTCCCCGCCGCCAAGCTGCTCCGGGGTTTTCACCTGCCATCCGATGGGCGAGCCATATGAACAACACAAGCCGAGCGGAGAAGGACGTACAGTCAGACTTAAGCCCACACGCATCGAAGCGAAGCCAATCTCACATCTGACTCGGCGCCCCGAAGCCTTCCCTCTCTGGTGGACACACGATGAGCTGCCCCAACGTCAAAACATCTCAAAATAATTTACGATCACCAGGCATGGACATATTTGCTGCAGTAGTCGTGAAAGGCCATACCTGCCAACCTTGCCTGCCACTGTCGTTTCTCATTGTCACCGGGGGTGGCCGATTTAGGAGGTCCGCATCGCCCTCGTAGTAAGCCAGGTCCATCGACAGCTCCAGACCCCAGGAGGCCAGAGAAAAGAAGGCGAGAAGTACCGTTATTATCCGCGCGGCGTCCCACCTCCCACGCCCGCCGAAGACCTCTGCCACCATGGGATAGTTAGTTACATCGACGGACTGGTGCTTCTCAATTGCTCGCCAGGCACGGTAGGCCCTCACCCTCCGGTACGCGGACTCGATGGCCGGGTGTAAGATGTAGGCAAGGAAGACGAAGGATGACCCGATAGTGAGGGTGCCGTCTACGCCTTTGGTGTTGAACACCCCCACTTCCTTGCTTAAGAAGTTGGACATAGATGGAGACGACGGGTAGGAAGATTGGCTGCCTCTCGTCGTCGAGATGTTCGTTGTTTACGTGCTGATGTCTTCACCAAGGGGCATCAATTCAAGGTTTCGACAGGAAGTGCCTTCTTGTTTCCCCTTACCTCGGTTTACGCGCTACGGTGCGTTGCGCTGGAACGCAAAGAAGTGCACGCAGATGCCAGCCCGTCAGTAATTGTCTGGGGAAGGGCGGGGGGCAAGGGCGGCAAGGCAATCGGGATAAGGCTATACGTTAGTATGGTGGAACAATGTTTCTGCGGGTCTGTGCCGACCACGACTTTGCGCATTCCGTGAAGTCAGTGGTTGGTGTGGACACTGCGAAGGTTAAAACGTTTTGTCCCGTTCTGATGTTGAACAATATTTGCGCCAGATACGAATTCTACGATAGAGGTGCAGCATTTTGCTTCTGAAGCTCCTTACTTGAGAGATGAAAACAACAAATGGAAAATGCTGCATGTATTGTAGTAGATACATGACGGTGTTTGGAATGACATCAGACAAAACTCAACTGAAGCATGTATTCAATGCGCCTACAACTCGAACCTACCTTCGAAAACTACAGATATTCCAAGCTTATCTTTAGTAGAATAACTTTGTGTTTCTGCGGGCAAAGCCGGAGGGCAGCAATGAGGTCCAGATGGTTCCAATAGTGTCGGGCGCCAAACGAGAGGTCAAAACAGCCCCTGCCCTTTTTCAATATGGTTTCCATGGACAACACCCGGGAGGATGGAAATTGTGATATACATTTCCCAAGATAAAAGACGTCGTCCAAATCATTTAAAACCGCCGATCGTCGGGACGCTTTAAACCTTCCGCAGGGGGGACTCCACGACCCCCTGTTGTATCAATGACGGCTGCGCCGAGACCCTGTTTTTTGTTATTATTCATAAAATGTCTCTGAACTTCTCATTCATCGTCCACGGTAGCCTCTGAGCCGCAGGTATAATTTGACGCCTGACGACGACTACGGTTGGGGGGTCGCGTTATGGACCTCACCCCACCGGCTCAACGACTCTCGAGCAAGTGACTACGTGGCCTACTCGTTGGTTTGTGGTATTAAAAACCGTTGTATTTTATGCTGTGTATGGTTACGATAGACACCGGCACCATGGGGGGTCAGGTGCAGAGCGGCACGCTCGAGTGGCCGAAACCTGGTAGTGATAGTGGAGGTACCCCCGCCATGGTACCCTTGGTCGCACGGGCATACGCAGGGACTAGCGTGAGGTGCGACACGAGTGCCCAGGCTGGGCTTGCCTGTCAACTCTACTCCATGGGCACCACGCACGTTCTTTCCAGTACCACAAAAGGCGTTGAGACTGGCAGTGGCCAGCCGCCGCCTGCAAATGTGGAAGAAATGGGATGTTCACAGCGGCAGCAAGCCGTTCCAGCGATGGAGCCACGGGATAGGAAGCACAACTGCCATCGGAGGGAAAGTGCGTATCTAAGTTGAGGTGGACTTATCCGGCAGTAGGTTGGTTGCGTTCAACACTCCGAAAGGAGGGGACCTGCCCAAAAACGTAAATTTTGCTGGAAGTCGTGGAGAGATAAATTTTATCATCCATACCTGGCGAATGAGGATGGGTGATCCTTGCTTCAAGTGTTGACGCAAGTGACTACTCTAACGGAGATGGAGAATTACTTCCACCGGTAAAGGGAGTTCGATAATTCATACCTGGTGATGGATAGCCACCTTTTGATGCGCACTGCGGAAGAAAACTCTGGATTCGGAATAGAACATGTTTAGGAACACATTATACTACAAGTAACACCAGTATCATCGATGGGCCATAAACAAATGCCTGGCGGAACCGTTTGTATCGTACGCAGTATTCGTTTCAAATTTCACGGCGCATGGCACTGTACAGCAGATATAATGCACGTTTATATTTTTGCCGTGATGGTCTCTGCGTCGTTCAGTCAAACGTTGTGGTGCGCTCGAGCTCTGCATTCCCGTCGTGCAAATCGCGCGCACCTGCTGTAGTTTATTGACAGTACATAACCGGCACGATGCTATCTGCCGCCACCGTAAATAGGTTGCTGCTGGGGAAAACAACATGTCAGCCGGCGCCACCACCAGCCCTACAGAGGCACATATCTAGTTACATTGGCATCGTTAAAGTAAGGTGAGCTAACGCTCAGGACAGAGACGGCGAGACGCCGCCGTTTGTGTTTGGACCCGGACCTCCCTTCCCGTAGCATTCCGTGTCCTAGTGAGAGGTTGGTGTCGTTTACTAAATACCACTCTGTCGGGTGGTGCTCTTGGATCCTGCTTGGGCTGTTATACTCTATTCTGCTGGTCGTGGGGCCCGGAGGATGTGCTGTTGGTGTTAGTGTTCTCGTCATTGTCCTTGGTGCAGCTCCGCGCGTGTCCTTTTCGCTCGTTGGAGTCGTGGCGGATCAATATCAGCGCTATCATGGCCTCCTGGCGCCAAGCCGCTTACCTCTTAGCTCCGTTGTCACGATACAGGTAGACAATATTCAGCTGAAACATCGAGCCATGCATCTAGTCGATTATGAAACTTGGCTCTATACTAGGTAAGTCATGAACATGACGTCTTTGCACTCGACGGTTAACCCCTGCACACAAGTGTCCGCGAACCTGAGGTCCAATAACCGCTTCGTATCCAATTTTTGTGATCTCGGATCGCACGAGAGACGTTTCCGTGACGAAGGCGTCCGGGTCTTGTCCACGCATCATGCGGTGGAGTTCGCCGGCCGCTCCTCAACAGCGTGAATGATCTCGGCTTAACCTTTCTGTAGGTCGTCACCATCATCTGTGGGAGGTTTTGCCAGAAGCAGCTTGAATTCTTGTACCTCGGCTTGACGATATCGTAGTTGGGGTCCAGCTCTGGTGAGAGCTCCTGCCAAATTCCGTTGATGATTCTTAGTCCAATCCTCGATCTGAAGTACGGAGAGCGACGTGGGCTCCATTATCTGAAGTACCAGAATATCGTGTAGACGCCTTCGCTAGCCTAGTCGTACCCACCCACACCTTAGCCTATGAATCTGCGCCCCAATTGTGATAACGAGTGACGGTGCCGTTGCCTGTCGTTTGGTATGTTGATCTACTGTAGTCTTGCCCTTGTTCAAGCATACGCCAAGCACCGCCGTCAACATTTTGTTCTACAGTAGTCTCCACCATAATGGTTTTGTAGCATGTTGTTATGCTCGTGTGTTTAGGAGTCTTTCACACAATTTCAGCGGTCGAAAGGGCAGCCGTAAAGCAGTTGTGGTGGCCGCCCGCATGAGGATCTCGGTGTTTGCAGGAGCTCTTACGGCTCCTCTCATGCTGTACTTGTAATACGGTACTGCGTTTGCGTTTGCCTTCTTTGGGGTCGTGGTGGAACTTCAGCGATTCGTTCCAGACTAAAGGCAGAAGAAGAGCACAGCAGAAGCACGCTGCCGATCCTGGCTGCGGCTGCGGCTCCAACTGCTACTGATGGTGCTGCTGCTAGTACTGCTGATGTTGCGGCTACTGCTGGTGCTGCTGCCTCTGCTGCTCCTTCGGCTGGTGGTGCTCTTGCTGCTGCTACTGCTGCGAGTGCTGCTGCGTTACTGCCCTTGTCGTCTCTCCCCCGTGTTCTTAACAAATTACTTTGACACTGAGCTTCGCGATGCTCCGTACCAACAGGTTATTCCTTATTCTGGTGTTTTAATATGTTAATACATACGTACAAGCTGCCGCTATTCGAACGCTAGCTATGCCTGGCCGTCGGCACAGCCGCCGCCGTCGTCGCTGCTGCTGCTGCTGCTATACTGCCGCCATTGTTGCCGACACACCGTTCTACAAGATTCTGGCCTTCAGGTTTTTCTCCGCAATGCGGCGTACCGTTCGCTGATTTTTAGGCATTGAATTTTTTCTTTCTATACGTAAATAAGAGCTGCTTTCTGTGCAGGCTGGCGGTGCCACCCCCCCCCCCCAGCACTACCCCCACCCGCTGCCACCACCACCACCACCATGGCCACTTCCACCGCCGTTGCGGTGCAGCTGCCGCCGCTGTTGTCGCGGTAGCTGGCTTGGCTGCTGTTGCTGCTGTAGCAGCTCCTGCGCTGTCACTCTTCATCATTGCTACTTTGCCGCCGTGGAGGTACCGGTTATGGTGGTGCACACCCATATTTCTTTCGCCACCCTCAGCCTGAGCGTTGGCTGAGAGCTGCCCGCCATCAAGAACGAACACATTAATTCGTGTTCTCGGCCGCCGTCCTCCCCCCTCGAAACAACAAGAGCCTACAAGACGGTTTATTTAACAGTAGGCATTCACTTAAACCTCGTATGGTGACCATATGAATGACAACACAGCAACCACCCAGCTATTGCATAACATTACCATCAGCTTCGTAGTTGCCGGCTTTGTTGCTTTCCCTCCCTTGTCCTGAACTCTGCCTTCGACACGTAACGCTTTGTTTGTGATATTTGTTTTTTTAGCGTTAGTCTCTGAGGCGAACCCATGACGGCGAGGTGAGACAGTATCGGGAGTGGCGATCCTGGGCAATTATGTGGCCTGTAGTCGCCAGGGGACATCCTGGGTGCCTCCCCGGAGTTTATTAGCTAGACGGACATATGGGTCTTGCGGAGTATACCAAGGGACATTTTCGGCTTGAAGAATGCGAACGAACGATCTGGCAGCCAGTATAAAAACGATTGCTGAGGATATAGTCTAAGCTTTCTTCACCTATCATATCCGTAGGAAATTAAGCTGTGGGTGAAGAGGAATCACGTTTTTGACCGTAAGGCGTGTTTCGTGCCGCTACATACTAGAAATAGTTTAGCTTCTGCTCAAAAAAACACTTTCACAGTTTTTTTTAACTCGAGTACAGTACAGGACACATAACAAGAAACAGTCTAACAAGAAACTCAGGCTGAGAATTGCAGGAAGACAAGAAATTCGGGAGTCTTTATGCTGAAATTAGTGTAGAACACCCCCCCTTCTAAATAAAAGGTGACCCTGGGTCAATATTTCTGTGTCCTGTACTGTATAACCAACCAAAAATGCAAAAACAAAAACACAAGTCCGGAGTGGCTCCTTAAAGTGGGTATACCTGATATATTGCGTGTGTGGATGAGTTGCCAAAACGAAGCGATCGAACGAAGGGGTCATCACTCATAAGATGTTTACATGCAAAACCAAGCACAAGTATATGGGTGAGTTATTCGCGGCATCATTATTACGTAACATCACAAGTGTGATGGTTTGATGTCAGGTTCCTGGTACTGTAGTCACTACGTCTGTCTATGCTCCTGTTCAGTCCGTGGGACGTTCAGCCCTCAGTGCTCTTCCGGACAAGTCGTAGTGATTAGTGATATACGCGTCCTTCTTCCTTCTCCCAGAGGCACTTGCATTCGGTTTTGCCATGCATTCGCTCAGCGTACTTTAGTACTTGCCAGTTCGCGCTATCGGGCGTTAGGAGAGGGGAAGAAGAGACTGCCTTGTGCACTACTGACTTCTACATGCCAGCCCGAATTCAAACCCTGCCGCAACTCCCTGGAGGGGTATTGTGAGGAGTAAATGTCATGTCGAGTTGTCAACACAAAGGAACCCTAACCATAAATATATTTCCTGTAATATGTATACGAAGTACAGCAGTATGCCATGCTGTACATTGTACGCAAATTTAAATTTGGGCTGCGCAGTAACACCATATTGTCGTCCCTGCTTCGTGAAGTTATAGTTAGATACCACCCCCTCCCCCCCAGACAAAACACATATTTTTATTTCATTAGACTACTGTGCTAAGTTAGTTAATAATTTTGTTTGATAGCTACAGCAGTACGCACTCGTTTGCTTTTTGCCCGTTCGTTCCGGCGATTCTTCGATTATTTCGTTTGGGGTATTGCATAATTCACTCCGTGTAAATTATATAATACCATCAATAACATTGGAGCTACAGTACACGACACCAGTTAAGAATCTCCTGGTATTTCGGGCGAGGCTGGAATTATGTTGTGAGGAGGGTGTGGCTTACACTATTTTCAGTACAAAAGAGGTTCTGTTCTTACTTTTTTCCAAAACGTGAGCCTGAAATTCTTAATTAAAAGATTCTTAACATCTGTCGCGTACTCTGTACCTGCATATTGGACCTGGTAGTGCATGTCGCCCGTCGACTTGACTAGACTTGACACAATGTGCTTATTTCGGTAAGCCAATGAAACGCGCATCAAGACAAGAGAGGGGAGAGCAAACACACACATACATGTGAACATCGTGACGTCATCCTCGCAAGTCCCACATGGATGGACGTTTTGTTTTATTCATATCATAGGATATTATACATATTACGTTGATCGTTTTCTTCTTTGTGTCCATGCTTTGATCTCCGCTTTTGATGGGAGAGTGAGCTATAAAGTGTACTTGTTTGGCCTAACCAGTTGGAGGGGGGTTTGGCTTAACCGCGCTCGGCCGCCTCGCTTCGCTCGCACCAAGTATATTTATGCGCGGTCCAGTATACAGTCTGTTAGCGCATGCAGAATGATATGTACTGGGTGCCATTGCACCCAGAAGCATTTCTACTACTGTAGCTCAGGCCGCGAGTGCGCAGCTCTTCTACTCCTTGCCAGTTACATAATATATATACTATATATGCATAACAGCAATAGTTTGGAATATGCATTTATATTATAAAAAATTAAAAAACACTCCAGCTGTGAGATCGAGGATTTCGTCGAAACTCACTTCGCAAGCTGTG
>JBBMKB010094963.1:0-10892 GCA_037833945.1 Alaria marginata | reverse complement strand
TAGTAGCTCCTGTTCATGATAAAACCGAAAAACAGATATTAATCACCTTTCTTATTTAATTTGACCGTATTCACTGTTCCGAACCCCCCCCCCCACCTGCCATCCCCGCACTCCTTCCCTCGCTGCTCCCATCATCAGTTTAGCCATGACACCATCCGTGCAAATATTTCTACTCATTAGGCGACTTAAAACTATTTAGAACACCCTTCCCCTGAACAATATCACGACTCTCTATACAAAACAAACTGCTATGTTCTACAGCTGTCATATTTTGTCCCCCTTTTAAACGGGTTTTCTAGTTTCCGTGCACAGATTGATTAACGACAAATCGTCTACGTATCATACTGTTGACCCTGGTACTCGCTAGTACGAAGGGGAGTCGCTGACCTATACCCTTCATGAGGACATATACACCCCCTCCGTAAAACGCGATCGATGTATGACACACAGCTTGCGTAGTGAGTTTCGACGAAATCCCCGATCTCACAGCTGGAGTGTTTTTATATTTTTTTATAATATACCAGGTGTTTAGGCTGGTTGGCGTCGTCATAAATGGCGGAACCGATTCACCTACACTAAAGTAGGTTCCATACGACCGGCTGAACAGGAACCTTTGGCCGAGTCGAATAAAAAAATACCTGGTATATCGTTATCACACATATTCATCGCCACACAAACAGATGGATCTTAAATTTCGAACAGAGGTTGGAACGACAAGAGTTATGAGATTTACCTGGAAACTGTATTGAGTGCAGTCACTTTCACCGCAAGCGGCAAAAAGCGTCGAGAAGACATGAGGAACAAGCTAAATATTTAAGACCGCCCCACCCGCCCTACGTTGGGTATTCTTCTGCAATTTGCGAAAATTTCAAGAATATACTGGAGCGACAAAGGTGACTCGACCAAGGACACACCCGGCGCGCGTGTTCTATACACAGGCGGTGATATTTGCTTGCGCAGGAGGCCTTGTCCAATGAAATACTTACAATACGTGATCTGTAACGAATAGAACGAACACTACATAATCATATGATTCGTGCATTGAGGTATGTGCCCTGGTGTGACCTTTGGTTTGCCCTGTGTTTTGCCCGGAAGCTGCAGGACAAACACAAACGGACCGATGAACACAGCGATGGATATAAGGACGTCCTGTAAAACTAAAAACCTAGATGTCACAGGTTTACTGTTGTATTAATGATTGCGTAAACCTCCAAACGGTGTAGCCTCAAAGTGCCGATAGAAATACTGCTTTATGCCCGCTTCACATGCGGGTGTCTGACGTAAATAGTGACCAGCGTTGGTTTCTTAGAAAACTCGTGGGGTTGCTGGGTAATACCTTGTACTAAGTATGAAGACACGCCTACATATATGTTATGAACATTATACTATTTTGGAATACGAAGGACGCAGGGAAAACCCTCGGACCACAGACAGCCCTGTCTTGCCATCGGCAAAGTGTAGCAAGTATGTTATTTAGTGCCAAGTACTTTTTCTGTTTCGCAATTCTCGAAAACGAAATAGGGCGGCATACACATCACAGTATACAAAATTGCCGGTCGCCTCGGTGGTCAAGTGAGTTACCTCGAATACTATGATTAATACTACGGTTGGTTGAAAAACCAGTACGGCGTTCTGTCTCCCAGGGACAACAAACGCCGATAGAGCTGCATATCGTGGGCATGCCGTATTCAACGTGACTCGACGAAGGAAGAAGGTGCTAAAATATTCTCGCGATAAGAATTGATACGCGTACCAAAGTGGGGAGGAGAGAGAAGAGCATGACTGGTACCACCGGATCTGTGTTATACAACGAGCGAGGGAGAAGGAGAAATAGCAAGTGCGATGACAATGAATGAGCAAAAAACGATATTAAAGAAATAACAGAAGCACATCGATGTGACTTGTCTACTCAGGCAGGCTTTGTTGCGTTTCGACAGGTGCAAGTCCGGGTCATGCCACGGGCTACGTACTTCAGGCCACCGGCAGCGAAACTTCGTGTCGGTACGATACTATACATCCTTCAATGGCATATTGTTTCAACGACGGATTTATAAAGGCCATACGGCCATAAATAGGTTAGTCTCCCCTTCTAGACGTTATATGTTGAGCTAGGCGAAGTGAACCTCCGCGTAGGTTCAAGGGAACGTGTTTCGTATGTATATACTTGCACGTGTGTGTACGCGTGAGACGCGATTCACTCTGTCGAAGATTTGGTATGTTGCCAAACATGCGGCCGTGTAGTCATCATCTCGCCATGCCTTTTTGCGTTAAAACATCTCAAGTCTCCGTGTCTTGCCATGGGGTACGTACTCATGGTATATATTAACCCAAGTAGGAGTGGTATGTTATTCATTCGCATTTCCATGGGATTACGATTTGTATGGGCTTACGTATCATACCACACATCAAAGTCACGCTACTCCCCCTAGCAGTATTTCTTGGTTCGTTTGCACAGGCGAACAGTCGCTTCGTAGCAAGGGTATGTACACCGGGTATGTGTGTGACTGGTATACTGCTTCGCACGTACGAGTGGTATATGTCATTCGGCTCATCCTACGTTAGGTCTCTCTTGTGGCAGTAAAGAAGTCCAGGTATGTCTTAACGCACGGAACGATAGCTCACCTCAGAACAGATACCATGATTGTTGACGAAGGAAGCCTGAATGTCTACATGGATTACTTCCACCAGGGCATCTGCTTCTCACGTGTGGTGCATGACTACCAAAGACTCCAATTTGGAGAGTTTTATGTATAATGTTCAGGACGAACATCCCCCGAGTCATGATGTATTCCATGCACAGGGAACGATTACGCAGGTGGCTATACCTACCGCTTCAACTGTTGACTCGGACGCTCTGCACATCTCCTTTTCACCTGCGATCCCGATGGTATCCACGCAAACGGACATCACCGGGTCTCTGTCGCCGTTGACAATGGTAGTCATCCAGGACCGGACGTCACCCAGGCGGCGGTAACCGTAAGGTCGGCAGCGCGCATCCAGTGGCGTACGACTTTGCTCACGGCAGGGGCACACTTGGTCACGATAGTTATATAGGCGAACCAGGCTTTGATGACGGGCACCGTGTGCGCTTTAATGCCCCCAATACGAAGTGTACCTTGATTCCGGCTCTCTGAAAACAAGCACACGGCCACGGGGTTGGTTGAAATCTTCTTGAGTCTGTTCGCAGCATATATATATTTTCTCCCTCTACCCTTTTGGCCGAAAGCTACTCCAATCGAAAACAACCGACTCTGCTCTTGGTTCGTCGCACAAACTTGCTCACCACTTATCGTGTTAAATGAGACCCCAAGGGGACTAATCATCACACAAGCGAGCGGACGCGGCCATCGCCACATTGTTCGTGGATTTTCCCGTCTGCAGCCGCTTCTGACGAGTTGACAACGACTTATGCCACACCTGATACCATATTAATATCGCCCGAGTGGTCGAGGTCGACGTACACAGTGGGTTGTTCGGCGATCTCTGTTTGTTTGCTGATAGTTTATCAAGCCGAACGCGCGCCTTGTAGGTATCTCAATGCCCTCTTTGTCTTCGTCATCCCTCTCGGACCCTGTTGTGGACTGGCTCCGGGTGAGCACCATAACTGCATGCTCGGGATTCTGCTGAGTGCGTAGGATCGAGAACATATTATGTGGCAGACCTGACAAAAGCCGAGACCCCTATCGACAAATTTTCGTCTTTGTCAACCCGCACCAGACCCAGTTGACCATGTGTATTATTCACGTATCCGGTATGCACCCGTCGTGCCGAGTGTATTCAGCATCATCTTCGCGTTTTTTGTATACGAGGACGTTATGGCAGCGGCGGGCACGTTTGGGCGTTTTCCCATGTACAGGGCACGTTTCGTATTTCGTGTCCACCGTCTCAAATATACCTTTCAATTTATTGACAATCTGCAGCACTTGCTTTTCATCTGAACCGGACAGAAGCAAATAACGACCACAAAGAAAAGAAGAAAACATTACTCCTCCCCCCTGGTTGTAAACGCAGGGGGGACAGGCGCCGGAGGTAAAGCCAACCTCACGGACGTTCGTGGGAATTGTAGCCCACCAACCACGATTATTTACAGATGAAACAGGTAAGCCACATACTCACTTTTCAGACGCCACGCATTGTTCGCTTGTTCGCCATGCCACCCATACCTTCTCGGGAGTGATGGCGTACACTTCCGGATGTTCACGCTCCATCCTGGCCTATAAAAACACGGTTCTTCTTCATTCAATGTTTCTGATATTCGAACCATATGATTGGAGGCGTTAGCAATCAGGAAATAATAACTCTGCTCGTGGTTTGTGGCTGGTGCTGGTTGTCGGCCTCATGTGTCAGCCTCGTGGAAACCTTGCCTTACGAAGCAAGCATACCGTCGCCAACGCACTCTATCTTAGTAGTACTTCCAGCGGCAAGACACCCTTGGTCTAGATCGCTTGATAATCTCGGCGAGGAAACTCCCATTGCAGACGCATTTTACGATAGAGGTGTATCATTGCTTTTCTGAAGCTCCCCACTTGAGGAGCTCTACGCCTCTCCGAAAAAATGGTTTGGAGCAAACTGGAATTGCAACCCGATCAACAAACCCGTGGCCTATCTATACACGAAAAGCATACTACAAAAACAGAATGACATTTCGACGATTTTGGGTTAAGGAGCCCCGTCATCCACAAACAAAAACACCAAAACGTGCTATCTCTATCGTAGAACACGTCTGCATCATGTTCGATTAGGGGCATGCTCTCTGCTGTCGTACGTTTGCACGCCAGCTTGCCGCATGAACCACTTACCATAGTGTCGTCGGTTTGCTTGTCGCGTAGTTCCTTTCCGGTATTTCCAGGCTTCCCAGCTCCAATGCCTCTTATCCCGAACTTGGCGTGAGTTCCTCCTGTCCCTGCGCCCTACGCTCTAGCTAGTCTACCTTCGTATTGAGAGACATGTGCTGCGCCAGGTCACTGTCGGACGACAAATCTTGCTGCATGGTGATGTTATGCTCAGTGACGTCTGTTGTAGTCCAGCGTCGTGGCCACCTCGGCGGAGTACTGCCGGTCGGTTGGTGATGCTGCAGTACCAGCCTTGAGCAGTGGCAGAAACAACGGGGTACAGTGAATAAGTTGATGTTCACTATACCTTTATGTGACCCATGCCATGGGAGGTTTCCCACCGAGGCTATACCTCTGATTTGGTTTCAGTAGAGGTTGGGGATCTCTAGTACGCTGTGACATCCAGCGCACGCTCGTGATCGCTTGCACTATTTACGCCTCGTCCTGCACGCCCGTCTTTAGCGCAATGTTTTCCACAAACTCTCATTGCCTGATTGGATGTTGCACGATCTTCTTTACGTCTGGGTGCCGAGGAACTGCTTTCACGCTGTCTTTCACAAGCAATAGAGTCTTGAGCAATTCGTTTTATCCTATGTATAAGGCGCTTCACAAATCCCGGGCTGGCGAGCGGGGACCACATCATCACCCACCACTCCCAGCGTAAAACTTACTAGGCGAAAAAGTCATTAATAGCATGAACTAGATCGTACAAACCAGCCGCGGTCACATTCAAACTGGTTGGATGATCGTGCTACTGGTGTATCCCGAAGTCACAATCAAGCCGTCATGTGCCCTTACAGCACCACGACTATCGTCGAAGCCTGAGCATCTTCATACTTTACAATGATATGCTTGTATCGTCGACTTGGGTGACAACAAAACAATTACCACCTCGGGCATCAGCTGTAGAAAGGAACGTTGGTGCAACTAGCCTGCAGTGTTCTCTTTGAAACGGCGACTCGCTGCAACTAACAGGATTTCTCGTCAAATGCTGCTGGTGTGGTATCTACGCCAGATTGTGCTTCGTCGCACACACGTAAACAATGCAATGCTATCGAACAAACACGATCCCTGTTTCGTCCCTCTTAGAATAGTGGACTCTGAATCGCCACAATCCACCACTTCGACGCATAATCTGACAGCACTACAGCAGGGGAGCATGCCATCTTCTCAATTTCATACTGTAGCTGGCGCTAAGTAGAGAATCAGAGAGAGCAAAAACAGGGAGCATTGGCCTCTCAAGGTTCACCCAGTTGCCCAAACTGCATTTTACAACAAGGTACGGTTAACCATCATACAGTGGAGTTCAATAAAACCAATTACTTGTTTATTGCTATTCTTTTTTCGACCTGTCTTGTTCGAGAACCCCCCCCACCCCTCGTCGAGTCGCCGCCACACGTAACTCAGTACCACTGCGGTACGTGATGCGTTCTACGATAAAGGTAATAAGTACTAACAGCATTCAACTTTTTACCCAACCTTTGTTCTTTCTTGCGAGGCTCCTTACACTAACAGAGTCGTCGGAATGCCATTCTTGTTTTGCAAAATGAAGTCTTGTATGATTTAACCTGGGCTACCGGCTCGTTTATCGGATGCACTTTTTGTTTTCTCAAAACAACAACAACAGCATCTGGGTGAAGTATAGAGCTCCTGAAGTGGGGAGCTCCCGCAAAAAGTGGTGTTACTATACCGAATTGTGTAGCATGTGTCATATGTTTATGGTCTGGTCTCTCGGTGGGGCTGTAATGTGTCAAGCCTGTTGAGAAGCCGTTTTGGTGTGTTTCAGCTTTCCAACGTGTGTGCCTTTAACCTATTTCTATGTGTGAGGGGAGAGCTGGCGGTTTACCCGTCGCGTCGCTCTGAGCGCGAGAGGGGGTGTTTTCTACGCAAGTTTCGACTCGTGCGCCTGTGATGCGTATAACGAGAACACTTCATGGTGGCGTGTGGTACAGCAGTAAATACACTGGTATGTTTTATATTTTGTAGCCCAGCCGCGCAGGACGGAAACAACGAAAAACAAATCTCCATCTGGAAACCATACTAAGGCGGAATTTTCAAGTCGGATTCGGAATATCATATTATAAAAAATTATGAAAACACTCCAGCTGTGAGATCGAGGATTTCGTCGAAACTCAATGCGCAAGCTGTGTGTGATACATCGATCGCGCGTTTTACGGAGGGGTTGTTTGGGTCCCCTATCATATATATGTACCACTTCTCAATAAACGAAATTAGACCACTTCACATAATTGTTATCGTACGTGCGCACTATCAATAGCATTTGGTTGTACATTTTATAAGTGTCTACGAATATTCTACAGCTTGCCTTGTAATAGCTGTGTGTTTTTCGTACATGGTTCGTTTGCATTTTTTTGTCTTCTTCGATTAATATCTGACAATTTTGTCATTTGGATACAGGATTACATCATCTACTTTAGAACCCCGAACCCCGTCCCTACACTATTATCAAGTAATTTTGCCCCAAAAACGGATTTCCAGTTGTAAAGGGGTTAACAGGGTACGCTGAGGAACTTGGACTATATACATGTTAATAGGAACAATACACATCGTCGGACGACCAACGAAATGCTAGTAGTATGATATCATATCATACCTAATTTTGGATAATTGTCGGTAGATTCACGAGGGTATACACACTCTGTAACACGTGCGATCGAAGTATCACACGCAACTTGCAACGCTGAGTTTCGACGATATTCCCTTGTTATCTGCTTTTTATCGATTTCACCGCTGAAGAAGTGTATTTCTCATTTTTCTTATAAATTTATAGGTATCTTACGCGTAAGGAACATTCTAGCCCGGAATCTCAAATGTTTGTGTTCCGTTTGTTATTGTTCCACAGATAATAGTTTCAACGCTTGTTTTCGGACCACGTCGTTATCGGTTCTAACGATAAAACTGCTCTACTGCTGCAACACTTAATCATATACAAAGAGTACTTGATACGAAACTTAACATTATATGTATACGTGCATACGTGAAACATTAACGGATTACACGAATACTCGAATAGAACGAACAGGCCTTCTCATGTAGTACCATAATACATATATACCAGATAGAACGTATAATACCACGTATTACAGATGTATATAGATGTAACGTTTTTGTGGAAGCCAGCTCGGCCAATCCAATACCTGGTATTTATTTGTGGTTGACGAGAGGTACGAGAATTCCTCAGAGTAGCTGCATCGCATCATCTCGAGGACAACCACGCCCTCCGCCCCCCTCAGCTCACTCATCCAAGCCGACGTTTTCGACCATCCCTCCCATCATCTGCAACATCATCAGAAGACAGTCAGACCGCCGGTGAGTAAATCAAACGAACAACCTCTGCCGGTGCAAGATGCACGCGATTACTGATGTCGGTATTGTTGTTTATATCTCGGGGTGTACTGTTCCTCCTGCGTACGAGTGTTTCTTCTGTTGTGCACGCTAGTATACTGCTGGTGGTAGTCTCAAACCGTCCTCTCGTAAAGTCAGAGAGGAACACGGGTCGGTCCGGTCGAACTCTTAGGTTCGTGCAAAGAGAGTAACACATGCATCATATCATTATGTTACTACCACGAGTGTGGCGCAGGAACATATATAGACCATGCTGCGATACAACGTTTGCCTTGAGGCGTCCCTGGTCATGTTTCTTCGTGTCCATTTATATCTATTTATTTCAATATATCTCTCGTTTGTTATAATTGCCCTTTCTTCCGTTATTTTTCTTCTTCCCCGCCGTAATTCCAGTGTTTCCCGCTTGATCTGTGTGTTGGTTTGCTCCTACTTAGTGTAGTGTACGTCTTCCCACCATGCCGCGTATTGCATGTTCTTACGGCGTTCTGCCCCTCTCGAATAACGTATTTCTCGATTAAGCATTTCCTCTCAGTTAAATCCATAATCTAATTAGAGTTATCGTCTTATTATTCCTATTTTAGTTGATTAGGAAGTACTGCTGTGTATCCGAAGTATAATGGCGGGTTTAGGCTTTTTCGAACGAGGACATACACGTCTGTTGAGGTTTCATCTGATTACCACTATGCATAATGATAGGTATACATGAATACATTTATTTGAGCTGGATTATTTTGCGACGACGTTGGTTCTCTCTGTCTCACAGCGATTTCGTTATAGTTTTTGCTTCTGTCTCTGGTGCCACAGGAACATCCCGTAACTCTCTCTGATTTGTACGGAGTCCTTAACAACCAGCCAGGGGTGATTGGTGGTTTGCGGAAGACCTTGTTAAAGAGAAAAAACAGCGCCTGAAAAATTGCCGTCGGTAAAAGGATCAGCAGTACATCATTATGATACTGCTGCTGCACCAGGCATGCCGTAGAAAAATCGGTCACCACACACTACCTACCGCTGTACCAGGCATTCCGAATAAATATTACACAAGAACAACAGTATACGATATACGAAACATCACGTCGAGTGGCTTATTTACAGACCCGGCATTTGACGGTACGTATGTATGATATGATACGTATATACGTAGCACATAGCAGTCACCTTCGCGGTGCTTCCTTCCGTCGTAAAACCATAATATTAGTCTAGACTTGGTAATACTGAATAGGATCCGGTCCGGGTTGTTAAAGTTACGGAGATTCGTTGATCCATCTCGGCCTCGACACTCGCTTTGCAGTTCATGTTCTTCCGCGCAACGTGGGGTCTGCACCATTTTCTTACATACCGGCACACGATGACATTTTCTCATCGCTCGACGATGTCTCAAGTCGAACTCGGCGACGGTTAAAAGGGGAATGCGATAATCGACCCATTGCGCGACTCCTTTTGATAGAAGACCCTTCGTAGCCGATACGGAGAGTTATCATCGACAAAGACACAGCAGTTGCCACTACTACACCCGCTACAGCTTTAATAGCGTGTTGATATGCTGAAGGTACTTCGTTGGTCGCGACGCCCTGCTCGGAAATCTTGCTTCACGGAGTCGCTGATGCGTCCCGATCTCTTCAAGTATCGTGTAGTACGTTTCCCAACCCGGTTGACCGTTTCCTCTTTACCCAAGGCGTTCAACACAAACCGGTAGGAATATGCCTCTAAATCGTGGTTGCAGAGGGGGTTACAGCAAATTCCAATCGCGAAGTAGGACTAGCAGAATAACGTGGTTCGGTTGAATTATTTTATACACACTGTGTAGGTTGTTCCTCCAGGCTTTAGCTTGCACATACAGCATACCTAGGCCCCTTCTCCTCCGAATCATAAACACCAGTCAGACTTATTAGTTCGTACCTGGTATATATTTACGGGTCTTCTATAGTACGTATCGGCAGAATCGAATCACCTGCGGCAACTGCCATGCACGTGCATGCAACTGTCAGGCAAATGTATGCAACTCCTATGCAACTGCACGTAAGTTCTAAAGGGTATATATTGAAGTTGCACGCAAGTTTCTACGAGTTGCACGCAAGGTAATTGGGGTGCATGCAAGTTCATTCAAGTCCTTGCACTTGCATGCAAGATCGTGCGAAGTCCGCGCACTTGCATGCACTTGTATGCAACTACATGCAAGCTTGCAGCTTGGAGGCGCCTGCAAGTTAGCACGCGCTTGAGTGCACGTTCGAGTAAATTTCACGAATGAACCATGCTCGCTGCATGTAAGCAAGTTAGGGAAAGCTTTCATGAATTTTGATTCTGAAGTTTGAAGTATGGATGGTTTGTACTTCAAGGCAAAATAGTGGCGTACATAATTCGTCGGAAGTGGCCATTTCGCCAATACCGGAAAATCTACTGTCTCCTGCCAATGTATATACCCTTCCCCCTTCCCCGCACACCATTTCCATTCTTCTCCCCTCTCTCGTTCGAGCCATCCGTGTAGTAGCCCCCACTACTTGCACGACTTTTAAACCGCCTTCGTTCCTACTCCGCCGCCCACATAATCCCTTACACCTAACAACATTTCGTGCAGTAGCTCCTATTCAGTTATGTGCTCTAAAACTGTGTATATGCCCCCCGCGATGTCTGCCTGGTCGGTGAAAACCCGACATGCTCCGTCCCGGCATTGTAGGGATGCGAGGGTCTATGGTCTTA
>JBBMKB010094951.1:1835-22958 GCA_037833945.1 Alaria marginata | reverse complement strand
TGTGAGATCGAAAATTTGGTCGAAACTCATCTTTGCAAGCTGCGTGTGATACTCCGATCGCGCGTATTACTGGGTGTCTATGTCCTCATGAAACATATAGGTCGGCGGTTCTCCGTAGTGCTATTAATAGCTAGTACCAGGGTCAACAGGGTGGTGCGAATCAACCTGTGCGCGGAAACTATAAAACCCGTTTTAAGGGGGACAAAATCTGACGGCTGTGGAACTATATAGCACTGGCAAATACAGTAGAATATACGACAGAGGTACTGTACCTTATTTTGTCCCAAATCATTGTGACGAGCGGGGATCCTCAAGGGAAACTCATATGGTGGAAATAACATTGGTGTATATCGATGTTACTCGTCACACAGAGTCATCCTACGGTAGGGGTTGGACGTTTTTGAGTCAAACATTCCAGGCCTTTTGGCCTCCCCGAGTGAGGAACTACCGATTGGTATTATCATACTTTGTCGACTAAATATGTTTTAGGAATAATAGCACCTAGAAAATTTTGTCGGGTTGTGCCAATGAATATCTTCGGGTTCATGGTTCGGGTGATATATTGAGCTCCCGATGACATATATATGACCAGATAATTTTCTGCTGGACCCCTACCGTGGGATGACTCTACACCTAGTTGGTATTGGTATTGGTATTGGTATTGGTATTGATTGGTCATCGGGTTGCGTTTTCGATTACTCCAGGAGTTAGGTGTTAGGTGAGGTCAAGAACTCCTCAATCGAGATGTCTGCGAAATTTGAAGTGCACCGCTACCGTAGACACGTGCTATGATAAAATGATAGAGGGAGCGTGTCTTGGCGTTTTTGAATGACGGGGCTCCTTAACCTACTAATACAAGCGTCGGAATTGAGCGCTTGTTTTTGCGCTACGTTTGGTTGTATATATGTATACCCATAGTAGGCCATTGGGTTGTTCGTTGGGTAGTGCTTTAATTTCTCCCCGAAACAGGTTTATATGGGGGAGGTGTAGCAACTTTATTATTGGTCGCACCTCTGTCTACCGTACCACTCTTAGTAGTGTTTTTAGTAGTCTATTAGTAGTACTGTTTGTTGTACTATCAGTAGTACTATCAGTGGTACTGTTATTAATAGTAGTTTTATTTGTAGTACTATTGGTAGTACTATTAGTAGTAATATTAGTAGTACCATTAGTAGTTATACCACTGTAGTAGCAATATTATAATTAGTTCTATCACGGGAGACCATAGTAAACGGGACCTACCTACGGTACAGACAAAACCTATATATTTCTCTATTTTTACTAATAATAGTTGGTCCTGTTTACTATGTTCCCCCGTAATAATTGTAGTACGGCTAGATTAGTAGTATGAGTAGTTACTATTGATAGTATTCTTAGTAGTTTAAATTGTACTACAAATAGTAACATGCGTCAAGTGAACCAGTTGAGCGTACGGAAACAAAACGCAAATCGTCTCGTTCTACCGACAAACTCCGTCCGATATATTCTTGGGATTATTTTGTGTTTGTGTCGATGCCCGCAACGCTCCTTGCCATTTCGACGAACCTAGTGTACTGATGATGCCGTCCATCCTACTGCACTACGTGTGAGTCTGCAACTGGTACAGGCGCAGTGATTACCGCTACATAGTCGTGTGGCAGACGCATGCGTGGCGGAGTAGGGACGCACAGTGCCCAGCACAACGAATCATACATGTTGCTTTTTGTGTGTCGATGCGGCCATGTCGGTCTCACATTTTACACGTGCCACACCGAAGGCCGCATCCCGCATTTACGCCGTTTCGTCAAGGGCATTTTGACGGGTCGTGACCAGACCCCCGGGGCGAATCGGGAGTTGTTGTATACATCGCAAGTTGAGCGGGTGTGGTCGCGTGGAATATTCCTGAACGGTCGGGTCTGGTCGTATAAAAAGGTCTTCAAGTCTCACTGGTCGGTCGAATCAGACTTACCCAACCCCACCCGTGAGAAGCGACCGGGCCCGTAAACATCCGTGGTGTTGTTGGCTTAAAGAGCCCCGCCATTCAGACACTACTTATCAAAAGTGTGCTATCTCTATTGTCGCCCGCGTCATTGGTGAACACTAGTCGGCCCCCCCCCCCCCTCCCAAACGTACCTCCTTCCGTCTATATGCTGCAACACTCACCGTGAACACTCTGAAGCTACTGGTTAGGTACTGCTATATTCCAACAATCGTGTTTGGAGTCGCCATACTTCGCGTCATGGATGTTGTTCGCGGCCTGGGCTATTAATATTGTTCGCGGCCTTGGGAGTTGTTTGAGAGAGCGACCCCCCTCCCCCCTCCCCCCACCGTCCTCCCTTCGCCTTCCGTCTATTTTGCAGCATTCACCGCAGACAGTGAAACTACGTTACAGGTGCTGGTTGAAGACGAGGTGATTGTCGAGTCATGGACGGGAGTCGCGGGCGAGACGGGATTGCAAGATATTCCGGGTGTATCGGGGTACTCCGCTGACGAGTTGGAGCTCGTGGCTATCATGGACACAGGCAGCTACATAGGAATCACGGGAGTGAGTCGGTCGGTCGAGTAAGGGTGCATCTCCAAGTGGTTTGTATGCCGCTGTTGTCCGTTCCATACGAAATCGGAATACAGTTGGTTCTTTCGGGTTCGACGAAGTTTCTCGCTGTCCAACCCTAGGCGAGCACAGTACGAACTCGTATAACACGTTCTATCTCTCCTCCGAAAATGTCGTGAGGCACCGCACACACAAGTAGTCTGTATTTGATCTCGCGCTAAATCTACACACTGCTGGCGGCCCTGCCACACGGTGTGGACCGTGTTAGGATATGGATAATCGCGGGGTACGATCCTACTAATTCTCACGATTAGTATAGCACCGTTTTGACATTTTTCTGAATGACGCGGGTCCTTAACCTATTAAGATACAATCGTCGGAATGTCATTTTGCGACATGTATTTTCGGATACCTACGTAGGCCATGGTTGTTTTCATCGGGTGACATTTTTTGTGTTTTGGACTTCTGTGATTGGATGAGGAGTAGAGCTCCTGAAGTGAAGAGACTCAGCAAAAAACTGGGTGGGCCTCTACCGTGGCATGCGTCGGTGGCACTTTCCGGCAGAACCCTTTATGACTGCCGGAGCTTCTCAAAAGAGGAACTGAGCCATTGCACGGTAGGGATGCAGCTATACGTTCCTGAGCTCCTGGCATGAGGAGCATAATATCTCACCCAAAGCATGGCTTCCAAGATTGTCGTTCGTGCAACCCGATCAACATTCTTTCTCTGCTAATCCTAAACCAAATGCACTCGTAACATGATCAAACCAGTCGCTAGTTCCTCACTTCAAGAGCTCAACCCGTCAGGAACGTTTGAACCGAAAACGTGCAACCCCTACCGTGGGATGACTCAACTACCGGATGTTTCTTGATGATGAATTTGGCCCTATGTGTATACTGGGCGTGCGTCAGGTTGCACTGTTCAATATTTGTCCCGATCACGGGTCGGGCTCGGTACGGGCTATTTTCTTCTCGTGTGAGGAGCTTCCGAAATATAGATTGCCCCTCCGCCCAAGCGCACGCATCGTATTCAAGCTTTTCTCTTACAGTGCCGCAGCCGGATCTCAACTTGCCGTGTGTGGAAGTTGACGACGTACCTACCGTCAGCATTCGCCGCCTCCCATATTGTCACTAGCAAAACCCCTAATTCCCCTATAATCACATACTTCGAAGTATAGTATGCAAACGGTATATTGTTCCTCACCATCAGAGTACTCCGGCCACGCCCGATGCCGAGTGACCAAAATCAACGAGTCAACCACTTTTGATAGCGGACTTACTTTGCACACGCCTTGTTGTTCTCGTGTCGCAGACTGCTATCTACGTGGACGTGGACGACGTGCCTGTCATCGGCATTTCGGCATCCGAGCGCGTCAGCCTCACGGCGTCGGCAACGGTCAACGACGATTCCGCCGAGAACACCCTTGTGAGACATATATGATGCTCTGCACGGTAGTCCTGAGAAGCGTAATACTACATGGGTATCACGTTCTTGACGAAACTGTTGCCGCCCGCTGCGATGGGGATGACAATTGTTCGGGAAAGTACTTTCTGAACGACTCGTAATAATTTTCTTAACCCAACATCGTCAGAATTTGATAATCCTTCGCAGCTCTATCCGTGGCGTACCTCGGCCAGCGGGTTGTTCATCGGGTTAACGTTTGTTTTTGTTTCAGTTTTTGTGTTTGAGCTAGGTATGTATAGAGGACCTCGGGGAAGGAGGCCCAAGAAAAAAATGTTGCCCCTCTGCCGTAGCAAGTGAAAGCAAAAACACAAATGAGTCGTCTCACGGCAGGGGTTGCACTTTCTGGGCCATACGTTCCTGACCGCTTGAGCTCCTCAAGGGAGGTACCTCCGGTTAGCACGATAATGATACAAGTGTATATGTTTTAGGACTAGCGGATAGAAACGTTGATCGGGATGCGAAAACGAACTTTTTTGATGTCATGTTTCTGGTGAGATATATGAGATATATGAGATATATATATGTGATATATGAGATATAGAACTTCACATGTGATGAGCCCATAGACACGTCTGCTGCACCCCTACCGTGGGATGACTCGAAGACCCTTGCTACGATAAAAGTGCACCATTAGTATTTGCCTTCTGAGGGTCCTCACTTGAGGAGCTCCATACCTTCAGCGAAAATAGTATTTTGAGCAAGCTGAAAGTGCAATCCGATGAACAAGCCCGTGACCCATCTATACAAAAATAGCATATTGCAAAAATGGAACGACATTCCGACGATTTTGGGTTAAGGAGCCCCGTCATCCAGAAAATAAAAACTCCAACAAGTGCTACCTCTATCGTAGAACACGTCCGAAGGCCGTTGGAAACGTATTCAGTAGCTCGTATGTATAGGTGTTTGATCGGTTGGAAATGGTTTGACCAAAAGTGGTACATGTATCGTATGGCGTCTCTGTTGTATGGTTCGCGGTCGGGAAGGCTGGGAGCACCAGTACAACCTGTTCGCGACCCTTCTGCAAACCGACTTGATCACGGACACGTTCGAGAAGTATTTCTTCTTCGCGGCCGGTGGTTTCTACCCAATTAACCTGTCTACGATAACCTCAAGCTCGTGGAAATCAAAAACTTTATAAGTGACTGTCCATGGCTTCCTCCTTATTGTTGACATGCTGTCCCATTCCCGTACTGTTTCTCGTTCGAAAAGGACGGAAGCACCAGTACAGCATCGTCGTGGTCCTGTTCCGAAGGAGACGTGTGTGAAATCACGTACGACCTGCTCGAGGTCCAGTCTATGCAGCAACTCCGCATTGGTGAGCTTGTAGTTAAAACAAGGCCCCCTTTCATATGGTTGACTTGATGCCCCTGGGGTATCGCAAGATGAAGGGGGAAAATACAAGAGTTCCTGCGTACGAACAGGCCCTTACGCTATGACGCCATGCAAACCTTAACACCACAAAAAATGTTGTTAGCTGACGAAAAACATCAATCCATAAGGCAAGGAACAGCCGGGAAAGTAACACTGACCTGACCACACCAGGCTGTATCTACATATCTACCAGACCAAGTCTACCACAAAGGGGTCGTCTTAAGGCTGCGGAGGATCACCGACCACCCCTCATCGCCGGATTTCAGATTCGCTCTACTGTCTAGATATCGGTTTGTTGCGTTTAATCAAGCTTCATTCTTAAAACGTTGAATTCCGACTTTCCACTGGTGGGTCCCTCAGCAGAGAGCGGGTACAACGTGTTAGTGTCGCACCCACATGTGGGTCTTTATTCTATTGAGATAAAACGTCCGCAAGATTTCAATGGATGCCTACACCTCCATGTTGGTGTGCTGTAGTGGTCCAAATACGCAGAATTTCACAAGCCACAAAATGCGATAACACTACAACCCTCTACTCAACGTTTGCACTTTACTCGATGACAACATCTCCTTGCAAGCAACAGCATCACCTTATTGTTTCGTAAGTTGGTTGGTCTTCGTTTATGACTTTTTTCTCGGTTGAAACACTATCATCATCATCATCATATACTCAACGTTTGCACATTAGTTGAGAACAAAAACAACTCCGTGCAAGCAACAACACATTATTGTTTCGAAAGTTTGATGGTCTTCGTTTACGACTTTCGTCGGTTTAAATACTATCATCATATTTTTTCAACCGAAAATATGTTGGAAATCCCACCAAATGTATGTAACTATATTCGTGTGCCAGGCACTGGCTGGGAAACAATGGTAAGTCCCGTCTATAACTCCATCAATAAGTTACATCTGAAACATATTGAATACCCAAATATTTTTTCTGTATATTCGGAACATCTCGTTTGTTATTTCTAACAGCATTTGTGGAGGAGTCTTCGACGGTGGGAGCTACGTTCAACGTTTACACCGCTGGCGTCGATGGAAGTTTCGGCTCCGTGCTTTCAGGAGTGGCAGCTGGCCAGCGCGATTCCTCAATCGAAGGCCTCCAAACGTTCGGTGGATTGAGAGCATTGGCGCGGTATGTCAAGATTGAGGGCGTTCCAGGAAGCGGTGGTCAGTTCTCCATCAGCGAGGTGAGCTAACATTGCCTCCCTCTGGTAAAAAATAATGAAGTTTTCGAAAAAGTCTGAACTCCAAAGTGTTCCGCCCCCTCCTCTATACATTCGTCTGCCTGGACCGTCAACGTATCCAATGCGTTGGAACAATATGATTAGTACTTCCACGCTAGGGGTACACCATAATGTGTTTACTTCCGTACGTGAAGAGCTCGATATCTCACCCGAAACATGACTTCCGGAGAAAATCATTCGCGCATCCTGAATCGACGTTTCGATGCGCTACTCCTAAAACAACTATACAAGTGAAGTGATCATACTAGCAGGTAGTGTCTCTCTCTCGAAGAGCTCAATAGGTCATAAACGTTTGGCCCAACTGGTGCAAGCCCTACCGTCGGATGACTCCGAATTTATTAAACGTTCACCCCCCGCCCCCCCGACTCCCCGCTGCATGCTATCGTCTGTTCAAGGCCGGACAAAAGTATCGTCTTCAATGGCCTTCCATATGTAAACTGAACGCAGTAAATACAGTGTTTGCCTCGAATATGGGAATCCATCATTTTTCTCTGACGGTGTAGTTTTGTCGGGCGGGAAACTTAAAAACGAGTTACCTGGCACATACTAAAAGCAAGCCTACATCAAGTGTGCGAGTTGCAGTGCGGCCAATTGTCGATAATAAAACTGGAAATTAGGTGTTGCAGTTATTGACGTAGTCGAAGACTGAGGGCGTTCCAGGAAGCGAAGGAATGCTTGTCATCATTAAGGTCGACCCAGTGCGTGTCTGTGGCGCTGGCCCATGCGACGATAGAGGTAGCTCCTACTTTATCCGAGGCACTCCGCTTATAGAGTTCTCCTCTTCGTGTCAACACAGGACGTGAGAAAATCGAATATTGTCCCCAAGCTTTACCGCATGGACTAGATGTACAATGAACACTGCGTTTGCACAAATGGTACGCCGACGTTGTTGAGTAATGTGTTACGGCTGGAGTTCCACAGGAGTATGCCGGTATGTGCCGGCAAAAATGAACGGCAGTACTGCGGCAACCGGCAATACTCCGCACACTGCAACTCTAGTTTATTCCCTTATGTGCCAAGGGATTTCACGGGCACTGCGGCGGTAACTGGTACTACTCTACCGGCACTACTGATCGAGTACTTCTGTAGTTTGAACTAATAGCCTTGTCACCGAGAAACAAGTTCACCGAAGCATGCTACCCTAAATGTGGCACAGGCAGCTCTTTGATGCCACCCTGCCGGTTAATACGTCATAATGCCGCCGCGGGGACGAGGGGGAAGATGCAACAACCGGAAGGAAACCTTAACTTGGTATGTCTTGCGCCGCACAATCTTCGTGAATGTTACATCATTGCCAGGTCGACATTCGCGTGAACGAAGACGCTCCCGCCTACCCCACGACCGTGGACAGCTCTTTGGTTCCCGTCGGGCAGCTTCCTCTAGGAAGCAACAGTGCATCGAGCAACAGCGTTCCGTACGACCCGAGACCTTCCAGCGAGGGCGGCTGCAGTGCTGGCCACTTCGAAGGGTGCAGGATTTACAATATCAAGGTGCGTCTGTTTTTTGCCCGCACAATTAATAAAGTTGACGTGCCTGACAGATGCTACGGTACTGTAATACTACACGTATTATACTGTAATCAGTACTATTAATACAATGAGTATAATCGGCATAACAACACAAACCTTTTCTTTTAGGCTCCTCGTGGTTTTGAGACCTCACCCTCAGACCTCACCCTTAGAACTCTCCCAGAAATACTAATGATTTATTGGTGGGAAAAAAAACATTGCCACACCCGATGAGCAATCAGTCTCATGGTCTCGAGCTATACACGAAAACTCATGTAAAACTATATTTTTAACGCAATTCCGATGGTTTTGGGTTAAGGAGCCCCATCATTCCGAAGAAACTTTAGCCAAAACGTACTATACTTATAGTAGTATTAATGCTTCTATCCTCGTAGCGTGCGTCCTGAAGGGCTCTATACTATTAGTAAGTAACCCAATAATCAGCTATTGAGAAACTCGAAAGTGAAACGAAATCAACAAATATCATGGCCTAGGTGCACAAAAAACCGTATTGCTAGCGATAGGTGAAATTCTGAGGCTCTTTAGGACTAAGGAGCACCGCCATCCAGGAACGTGGTTATTCTAAACGCTCTCCCTCGATGTATACTGCGAAACCCAAAAATAATGGAAGCTCGACAATACAAATGTGTTTGGTACTCATATCCGCGGGCCCCCCAGAGAAGTTCGCTCCCAGATCGTAGCCGAGGGTATATGGTCATACGACTACGGGTATGCATGAAATGAGGGTACGACCCGTAACGTATCGTACCGTACCGTTGGTCTCGACGTGTGCTACCATAGGGGTAATGTGTCATGTACCTCTTTGTGTCATGTACCTCTTTTCAGCGCTTGCCACGATAGACGTATCACTTTTCTTGTTTTTTGTTTCTGAACAACGGGGTTCCTTAACTCACAATCGCCGGAGTGTCATACCTGGTAATATGTTTCAAAATAATTGGTTGGTATACCTTCACCCCATGGGTTTGTTCGTCGAGCTGTGTTTTTCGGTTTTCTCTAAATCATTTTTACGGCGAGGTATAGACGTTCCTTAAGTGAGGAGACTAAGCAAAAAACATACTTGCGACTTCGGGACGGCGCTCCTCAATTAGACCAACAAACTGCCCATTATCGATACTTAGTTCCGGTATGAATGGTTAGGTTGCGCGGTGCTGCTCATTGGTTTGCGCTTTTTCGTACTATTTAGGAGTCGGTTTTAGGGTTCGGTATGGACCTCTTCAAACGAAGAGCCGTCGATAATTTGAGTGCATCTGAGCGTCAGGATTTATCTTGGTTTTGTTGTAGTACGCGCCAGGTATTGTATTGACACGTGCGTTGTAAATGACCGGCCCCCGTGCTTGCCGAATCGCCCCGTACGTATAGGATGGGGACAACTCGGTGGATTCACGGTGGTCTTGTTCCGCGCAGATCGACCAAGGGATCAGTGATGTCTGCCATGCCGTGTTCATGCTCAACACTCAGAGGTACCTCAGGCAGATTCAACTCGGTGAGAAACTCATCGACGCGTTCTACGATGGGAGTAGCACATGTTGGCGTTTTTATTTTCTGGATGACGGGGCTCCTCAACCCAAAATGACTTACTAATAGTATAGGAATGTCATCTTATTTTTGCAACAATTTTTTTTTTACAGATTGGCCACGGGTTTATTCATCGAATTGCACTTTTCAGTTTGCTCAAAACCATTTATTGGGTGAGGGTTCATGGGGCTCCTAAAGTGAGGAGCTTCAGAAAAAGAATGGTGAACCTCTATCTATCGTAGCGCTGGCTTATACCATCGATAAGCCGCTCGTAGCCATGCTTTGGAAGGACTCGATTGCAGGTATTGTGTATGTGTATGTGTATCGAAAGCATCAATGACGCGTGCTACAATGAAGGTAGCTCTTGTTAGCGAAACCGTGTTCCGAATAATGGGGCTCCTTAACCCAAAATGGTCGGAACGTCAGTCTTGCTCCGCACAATTGTTTTTTTTTGTAGATGCGAAAGCCACGTGTTTGTTCATCGGGTGGCAATTCCAGTTCCATCAAAAGGAGTCATTGGGTGACTTACTGTTAACAATCACTTAGTATTAGTACAGAGCGCCTCAAGTGAAAAACTAGACTCAGGAAAAAATGTGTTGTGATACTGATTGCAGTACCATCGTGGCATGCATCTAACGAGCATCGCCTTCTTCACGCTCAACACGAACAGGAATCTGTGGCAGGTGTACAACTTGGTGAGAAACGTATCACCTTACCACCCTAGCGCTAGCTTAACCATCGACAAACTGCTCATCGCTGTTTGATTCTGCGACTAGAGCGCACGTATTCCGTGAACCAAAAGCAACAATAAACACCTCCCAGTGTATACCCAACACCCGGAGGTATCTAGGGAAGATTTCAGTTTGTCCGGCACTCACCCTTCCGCAGCTGGGCTCGGCAGGACGGACCCAGGCTATGATAATTTCGATACTAAAACGTTTCAAGGAAGTTGTTGTTAACAGCCAGGGCTGCCCAACTGAGCACTTCCCCCATACCGCCCGACTCCCACGGAAGTATTTATCGCATTAAGCGCCCAACGAAACCCGATGGCCACAGGGTAACGGTACGGGGGTCCTCTTGGCTACCCCAGGTTTTATTTTCTCAGAGCCACCGGCGGAATGGCCACGCCATTTCGCTGTGCGTTTTGGTGTCTAGATATGCACGGCCATCTATTAACAATCGTTTGTTGCGATGTGCCGAGACATCGTCTGACTCGGTAGTCCTGAAAACGGTACACGGTCTGAATAAGGTACATAACCTGAACATGGCTACCAAAAAGAGGTATATTATACTATATAATACCTGTTGATACAATTTGTTCAATGCCTCTTGTTGAGTGAAGGATAGGGATCCCCAATGAGACACTTCCTAAAACACAACTCTCACTTCATGCCGGGACATTCCTAGGGGACGACATCCCTCCGGCTGTAAGCCCGTTGGGGCTACTACCGAGTGGAGGATACTGCGCAGCGCCTACGGCACCGTACCCCGCAAAATAAAACAGACCGTATACAATACGATAATCCCATGGAAATACTTACGGTGAAACAGGAAATACTCGAAATTGCATGATATGAAAATAATTAGGGTATTTAATAATTGGGTAATTCATAATAGGATATATAGACTGTAACTGCGACGGGTCTTGAGTTGCAGAAATACGAGGTATTAAACGCAGAAATATAAGGTATTGATCGTCCCCTCCCCCCCCACCTTCGTACCAGCCAACCGGTTAGTTTGGTCATGACGTCTGATCTCGGGCCATAGCCGCTAGCTGATTTGTCTGCACATTACCAACGCTTTGGTAACGGGGTCATCCATGTGGATTTGTTTTATTGTCGACTCAGAGTCGCTCCCCCTGCGGCGTCTACGACGTGTTTTTGTTACTGTACCGCGATATGCTCCACATACATGACGGCTCTTACATACTTCCAAATGTTGGCCTGCTTTGCACATTTTCTTGGCAGCATTCCACAAGGGCGACGAGCGGCACGACGAGTTCAGCATCCACGTGCGCACGGAAGGAGGTTGGGTGGTGAGCGAAACAACGTCACAACTATGTTGCCCCACAGATTGTACGCGATACAGTAGTAAATGTTGTGTAGACCCATGCTGTACCGTGTAGGGGTCCGCCTTCTTCTTGGTAGGATATATCCCCTCGCTTTAAAAGGGCTATTTGTAGCACCCAAACCGTGACGCTGGAAATTATGGATGTGCAACCCGGTGAATACACCCGCCGCCCTACGTACATACATAACGAATATTATTGGTGAAACTCAAACGGCGTTCGAAATATATTGACTAATTCGTGAATTGACAAGCAAGGTCAGTCAGATGTTTTGGCACTAAACATGTGTACCCCTTTCGCAACACGCTTCTTTAAAAACGTCAAAACCACCGTTTTCGCTCTCTGATCTCCACGAGACTCCTGCTACGAAACCCACTATTAATAGAGCACAGCTTCGTTAAGGCAGGCCGTCAACGTTGAGACTTCCTACCAAGGCTGTGGTAGGGAAGGTACGCCACGTTTTGCCAAAGAACAAACCAATGCCGCGAGGGTGCCGCTGTACCTCGCCGAAACACGGACTAGAAAACTACAGTTGGTTGGCCCGGCATGACAAATGGTTCCATGCCTGGGGTACATATCGCGAATCCGAAACGAAAAAAGAGCTTACGACCTACCGAGGAATAGGGATAGGCACTGACCCGAGACCCAAACGCGCCAGCCATACGGTACCCTTGGTCTTCCCAAGTACCAGCACTCTCAACAGTTGCCCACACTCGTCAAGTACGGCTTGTGTTTCGTGCAATCAGACCGGTCAGAGTGTATGTAGCTTGGTATGTACTTAAAACATTCCGTCTAGCATCAACGAACATCAGCATTCCTTCACGAATACACAATTTCTATCGGGACTCTCTTTGTGCCACGAAATACAATATAATAGTACAATCTCGAACGAGTCGTAACTTCTCGGACCTTTAAAAACAGCAGCAACTCGGACCCCCTTCCCACTCACACGCCTCAAAATAAGAAGACGTCTGCACTATAGACAGCACCCCTGACACCTGCCCATACATGCCTGGAAGGTCATTCCACGGTAGGGTTGTACTGTTTGGGCCACACGTTCCTGACCGGTTGTGCTCCTCAAGTCAGAAACCACCGGTTGGTATGACAGTGATACGATTAGACGTTTTTTTAAAACTAGTCATATAAATGTTGGTCGGGTTGCGCAATCGATTATCCTCCAAGTCATGTCCCTGGTGAGATATTGAGCTCCTCATGTTAGGAGCTCAGAAACGTGCGCTGAATCCCTACCGCGGGATTACACTCGAAACAATGAGGCGTCTCCTGTAACAACAGCACCCCTGACCACCGCCCACAAACGCTTCAAAACAAAAGGCCGTTCCCTCTATCAACAACACCTCGGACCCCTTCCCGCACACGCCTCGAAACAGGAAGCGATCCCGTCCGCCATTTCCTCTGGGGATACGACGGGTTTCCAGACCTGGGATCTTTCCGCTTGTACCACCCAAATCGAGATACAGCCTAAGCTCGGGAGTGTAGATGCTTGGGTCAGCATCAAAGAGGTGACGTATTTCGTATCTTGAACCGCGACTCGCTCAATCATGTCCTGAACCGAGGCAGGTTCCAGTTGCCGCACCTTGTATACGCCTTAACCGCGACGATTCCCTGTTGCTCTTGCTCATTCGCGTCCTTGAGCAGGACATAACCCAGTCACCCCACCTTGTAAAGTTCTTAAAATGCAACCGATCCTGGTTTCCATGTCTAATTCGCACTCATGCACGAGATAGGTCCCATCTATGCTACCTCTTTTGTGTTGTAAAACTCAATAGGTCGCGATTGCCCTTGACCGGTCAGGTCCAGAAATGAGGCAGGTCCCAGGGCCTCGATAGCATGTTGCCTCAAGGCTCAACGGGTGCCGCTACTTCTTGTTAGGACGTTGCTAACAAATGTGAAATATCAACGGTCAGTCGAATTTTGTGCTATTTATACACGTGAAGTGGTTTCGACAGCATACTGCATCTGCAACGGCACAACAAACGCGATCCACTGCTGCTGCTTGGACGTGTTGTGAGAATATTTCGCTTGTTCGCCTCTGCGATTGCGACTCGCCTAGTTCGTGGAACCGTGATTCGATCAAGCCATGCATCGTTTTCGGAGCCGCCTAGGGCGCTGTGGCCTAGCCTCCGCCCGCTCGTTGTCCATATATACTTGGTGTGGAAAACAGTCACCGCAGGTAACATGTCATCAATTCCGTTTCCCTTTCCTTCCGTCAATGACTCCCTCCTTTCAACAACCCAACAACACGACAGTAGCACGAGACTCAAGGCTACGGTATTGTAGTATTTTATTGTAGTATTATACACCCATTTTCACTATCGTATCGTCTGTTTCCCCCAGTCCTGCGAGTGGCTGTGTGTCTAACTCTAAAGCTGACCTTAACACCCTTTTGCTGGCGCCGCGTACCAAACAAGCACACGGCCGCCGCGGCAATCGCCAAACCCAAGGCACGAAAGCGTGGAAAACTGGAACCATAAAGAGTAGACGCTCAAACAAGCTCTAGAAGCGACCCCGTTACAGTAGTCTTGGCGGCTGTAATGGTCAGAAGTGCTTGACGACGCATACCATAGTAGGGTCGATATTTTATGCTGCATATGTTTCAGGACCTCGCCGGGGAAACTTAGTTTGAGAAGGTATGAAGGTAAAACCGTCGACCCATGCGACAGGTACCACAACGGCGACCAATGGGCAACACAAACGATAGTCAAGCGGTATTAGGGCGTTTGGTGTTTCCAAACGCTGTTTGGGTTGGGAAACGTATAACAATATAGCGGCATTAACACCGACCAAAACGTGGTAACCCAAGACCAACCCACCCACGAGAACATGAGGTCCCAGATAATAAATAAATACTATTTACGGGAAAAACGTAACTCTTCACCTAACACTTCGCTGGTTTTTCGTGTGTTTGGTTGGCCTTGCACTGTTGTAACTTTCGACGGCTTCTTTAAAGAGTTATTATATGTCCTCTTACCCCACCCCAACCCGACCAAATTAGGTACGTTACCCACACGCTAGCATTGGGTAGATCGATAGTGTGATTGGCTACTCATTATTAATCCAGGAGGCCCGCCAGTCGGAATAGCTTGGCCATAAAGAGGTACAGCAGTAGTACCCTTATCGTAGCGCGTGTTCCCAAAACAAGGTACAGTACCTCCGCCGTACCATGCGTCTAACTTCCCACCTCGTCGCCCATCTCTTCTTGAAACAACGACGCGTGTAATGCTGCCGCCAGATGATTCTCCTGGAAGAGGAACAGAGCTCCGAGGCGGCGGCCGTACGGTATTACTCCGGTTCGGAAACATCGTACACTACTGTGAGTTCCGTAAACATTCCCTGTGACGCAACGTGTCACACGTCGAATATACA
This sequence comes from Alaria marginata, assembly GCA_037833945.1. Classification (NCBI taxonomy): domain Eukaryota; class Phaeophyceae; order Laminariales; family Alariaceae; genus Alaria; species Alaria marginata. Next base: position 7,848 of record JBBMKB010094951.1, on the reverse strand, counting down.
ATATGATGATCCAGATCGTCGAATATTCTAGATGTCGTCTTTACCGGTTGTGCGTCTACATGGTCCATTTTCAACCCAGGAACATGCGCGAGGCCATTCAGGTTACTCAGCTCTCCCCCGGCGGCAATATCCACGTATAGGGCATGCAGATCATGCAGACGAGGCATTTGCCTGCCCTTTAATACACAGATAACGACTGTACTTCGTAGGTATTTGCTATATATGCGATTAAATGATTGTGTTTTTTTGGCAGTTCCCAGGTCGACGAAGGCGATGTATCACGTCGCCGAGTCCGTTGGTTGTTTACAGATTGCTTTCCGAAACACTGATTTGTTTGTGGAATTTGTTTTTAACATGTTGTATATTGTGGATACCGACCCTGTTGTAGTGTTCGGGGGAATATTGCCTTGTTGAAGGGGCGTCCGCAACAACATATACGTATTAGTGCTGTGGAGTACCTGTATGCCCGTCCTTAGACGGTCGCTAACATGGGGAACGGTTCTGTGGAGTGTGTACCCATGCTAGGGGGTTGTAAAATGATGTACTGGTATTATTTAGTGGAACAACTCTTCAGTGAATGGGTGTCTAACATTATGTACTTCTCATTTAGTACTATCTTATTTCTGCAATCCCTTAAGCACGCTGTACAGGTACGGTTTAGTAAGATGGTTCCATATTTCGGGGGTCCTCACAGCTACTGTAGCATGCTGTACTTTTGAGTAGAGCGTTTTACTTCATGTTGAGCGCCTCTAGCGCGCTGTACTTATAGAACATGGGTTTTGATAAGTGATTCCCTTATTCAATGGATTCTTGACATACTCTACCTTTCAGTAGAACATTCCCCACGTCGGACACTTCAGATCCCTACTTAGGATCTGTGACTTTCCCTACAGGCACATCCCAGGTCTGTATACTATCGTCACAGTCTAGATCTGTTTTCCCGGTGAGAGCTGGACGATCTGAATGGTCTAGAGCATGTTTCCAGCCGTGGATCTATACTACACAAATCCTGCACAACATACCATAACGACAGGCATAGGATCTAGATGGTTTAGATGGTCTAGATGATCTAGATCGTCATCTGTCTGATGTGCGGAAAACTCTAACTAACGTCCCGAGAAAGCAGAATATATCCGATCGCTCGTTGTCGTGTAACCCAGTCCCCTCCCGTGCGCCATTTGATGCTGCTTTTTGTTGTTGGTCGCACCTAAATAGGACCTACTTCCGATTTCTGCACTCAAGACAAACTTCAGCTTCGAGCTCCAAGATGTAAGTACGGTAGGGGGCTCCCTATAGTACCGGTTGAAAAGTGCTTGTTGCTTAAACTTTGCCTATAAACTCGCTTGGCACGGCCGGACCTCGCTCGTACACTAGTAGTACCGGTATCGATGCTGCTTCCAATAGTGCAGGTGTCCGGTATATGTTCGCTGGTAGATAAATATAATATATAGGGAGCTGTTGTGGCAGTATACCGTGTAGTGTCGGTTGCCGCTACCGTTGCGGTACTTCCGGCTGGCACATGCTGGCATTATAAAGGCCACACTGATACTGTACTCCGCAGGAGAGTCATTCCTCGATTGGGGTTGCAGTCAAACGTTCCTGACCGGTTGGTGTAACTATCCTGAAGTGAGAAGCTTCAGGTTGGTATGGTCATTCATCATTCATCATTCATCATTTTACGAGTGCATTTGGTTCACGACTGGCGGATAGACATGTTGATCGGGTTGCGCGAACTAAACTCTTGGTGGTCATGTTGCGGGTGATATGTTGAGCTCCTCATGTCTAGAGCTCGGGGTATTAATGCTGCACCCCTGCCGTGGAATGACTCAGGATAACTGTGTAATATCGTTCTACAGAAGGGGCGGTGTAGCCGTCATTGGGACGGATTTCAAGAGGTACAAGATGAACATGCGATACAGGGAAAACAGAAGTTGTCGCGTATTATGTAGAAAGGAGAAAATGGGTTCCACCAATACAAGAAGGAGTGAGAGGAAGGTTTCGGCCGGCTGGTCACGCTGCGATCTCGACTGCTTATTTGCAACGAAGAGTGTATTTAGGATACGTGTTGCAGTCTGTGGCAAGTTTAGTATTCGTCATCTCACGCGTGATGAGCGTTGCAGCGGTGATAACATAATGATGGTGTCATTCCATCTGAGACAAACGTGCCAGGTAATATAAATGTAACGAATATAACGTCATATCCCGCCGTAGAAGTTTATTTTACCTTAGCGTTTCCCGCGTCACTTGTGTTTGTGGCCGGGGTCCTTACAACGGTGGCAGGCGGACAGCGAGGGTCGGATCAACATGGCCGGAGATGACCAGGATGTCCTAATTTGGGCGATCGAGATGAAGTTCCCGTCGGACAAATCGTTTACCTTCGAGGTTCGCTACTACGACGATGGGACTCTAGTATCCACGGTGAGGGACCTTGCTATCCAAGGCTACGCGTTCTACAATAGAGGTAGAACGTTTTGGCGTTTTTATCTTCTAGATGACGGGGCTCTTTAACCCAAAAACCGTCGGAATGTCATCCTTTTTTTGCAATATGCTTTTTTGTGTACAGATGGGCGACGGGGTTGTTAATCGGATTGAGCTCTCGGTTTTCTCGAAACCATGTTTTCGGTCAGCGTATAAAACTCCACATGTTAGGGGCCTCAGAAACAAAATGGTGAATCTCTATCCGATCGTAGAATATGTCGGCACGCTTTTTAGTGCTTATATTCCAGCGGTTTAGGGTCACTCGTGCGAGGGATATCCTACCTGTTTAATTGTTTCTAGGTTGGGCGGAGTGCCTCTCCACGTAGTGCTTGTCACGGATCAAGGGTACGTTCAAGGGTTCACTTTCGGGGCTTCTATATTTTAGCGGCTTAAAGCAACCCGCGCGAAGTGCCATCTAGGTTGTACTGCGTGTCTTCGATGCTGGTACTCTTTGATTCCGTGATCGGAGCCAACAAAATCAATTTTGACGTCCGTGTTTGGAGCAAGGTCCAGCCCATTCGAACGAGCGTCGCTAAGTCGCTGTGTAACGACTCCGACAAATCGACCCCCCCTACAGTGGCCCTAGTCAGAGGCAAGGCTACGCGTCGGTGGTCACCAACGGTTCTTGATACCTCGACGGCTACACTCGGGAGACCTCTCAAATTGCGTTGGACGTCCCGCCTTTCTGCCTCATTTTGTATATTCCAGAGCTTCACTAGTGCCGGAGGCGACCAGACGTGGGAGAGGTTTGTTCTTCCAAACGAGGTGCTTCGCACATACGTGGACATCATATCAGTGGAAGGACCCGACGAGGATGACTACCCCACCCTGCGCGTCGACGACTGCCGAGTACTAGGGACCATGTATACGCCAGGCTCCTCGTGGGTGAGAACATTAACAGCAGGAGCAGTGGTCCCTCTTTGTAAAGGTCGATAGGACGTCCTCTCCATTTGAAGTTCGACATGACGAATGGTCCGATGCTTCCAAACCTGTCTAGATGGAAGATTGCACCACGACGAATTGATATCTAGACGAAATATCCTGAGCAAAAGATCATGCGTTTGTTTGCAAGGCACTGAGCCATACGCGCGACCAACGTACACTCGGTAGTGAAAGTAAGGCTAATCCCCCAACCCTAGCCTTTGCCCGATCCACTCCACCTATTATCCCGTGCTTCAGTCGTACGTTTTACAATGGACCGAAACAAAGATTTTGTTAACCACAGCAGTCGAGGCATGGTACTTTTTACATACAGTGCTATTAACAGAGAGAGACAACGGGGCCCCATATGTGTTGTTGCCCCAACCGAAAATGATTGTTTCGACTACTCTTGAACAAGTTTATACCCCACCATATTTGCCATCAATTTGTTTGGAGGACATTTAAGTTTGGTGCAACTACAAGTAATATAGGTCTCTGATACATTATTCAAACCTGCACCAACCCTATGCTTGGGTTGACGAACTGAACAAGTTACGCTGAGTACACTCTGGGGATACCGCATACCGGAGTACACATATAGGCGACGGAAAAATGGATCAACTTGAGACAAGGCTGACCCGGTCCCACACGTACGAAACTGTATTCCCCCGATTTTGTTTAGCGGACGGAGTTCATACAGGTTATTTGTAGTAGTTGAGCGCCTTCCCGCCGGTATAAATGGTCGTTTCCTTTGCTTGTGTTGACGGGCTTTGAATTCGGTGTCGACTATGCCGGGTTGCACGTACACCAGACTACACTGGTCCTCCACAAGCGTTCGCCGACATGCGTCGTCTCTTTCGACTATTGTGTTAAAATTTCAGTAAATAAATCATTTGTACCTTGCAGGAAAGTACATTGACCCTCGGTTTGTTTTGGCCGTACTGTAAAGGTTGTATCGACTACTCTAGAGGGGTGGTACGTTATTCCGGACTACATCGGCGATGGCAAGGGAGACCAGTCTGAAATCATGCAGGCCATTTGCGATGGCGTAGGACAGGGCTTCGATGGCGTGGACTGCGACGGTGTTTCCACAGGAGACAGCGAGGTGAGCAAGCGTCGATACTGGAGAAGCACACTTACACGTACATATAAAGATGGGGGTGAACATACTCTGGTACGCATAGGGAGGGGTAATAGACTGCACTTAAACACGTGGTTTCAACGAATAAATAGCGGGGGGGAGTGGACAAATGATATTCATTTTATTTCCGGAGTCGGAGGGACGATGTTGCGCTGCTATCAGAGTAAAAAAACAGTTAGAAAAACGGACATTTGTGTATATAGATGGGGGTATTGATACAATATACGGATCGTTATGTACCCCCCCCCTTGCCGGTGTTTCGACTACATATATATCGCATTTCGCTGCCGTCATATTTTGTTCCCCTCAAAACGGGTTTTAGAGTTTCCGCGCACAGATCGACTAGGACCACCATGTTGACCCTGGTTCGAGCTAGCACTAAAGGGACCCGCCGACCTATAGTATATATTTCAGGAGGACATCCACACCCAGTAATACGCGCGACCGAAGAATCACACACATCTTGCAAAGAGAAGTTTCGACCGAAACTGTTTGATAACCCAGCTGTAGTGTACTGTAGTGTATTTCGTTATTTGTAATATATACACTTCTCACTTTCGGGATATAGAAATATGGGGGGTATCATTTTTTTAATTTACATACACATTATTTTCTTTCAGAATCTTGGAGGACCATATTGCAATGAATGGTAGATGATACGACTTCGAAGGCACGACTGCCTCTTCTTTACGGCAATAAACGATCAGGTGAGACGTAGGGTTCTGATCAAAACCATATATACCCTGGAGCTGCGAGATCAACGATTTCGTCAATACTCATTTTCCCAAGCTGTGCTTGATACTTCGATTGCCCGTGTTACGGGATGTGTATATCTTCATGAAATTTGAAGGTCGGCGATTCCCATCACTACTAGCTATTGAAGTACCAGGGTAAACGGGGGCGCAGGGGAGGTGCTAAAGCATACCAAAAGTACCTCAAAGTCGTTAAACATTTTGCGCACGACAACTATAAAACACCTTTTCAGGGACACTAAACTCGACAACTGTTGGACACATAAATATCTGATACTAGGTATGTTTTTGTCCTTGGACGCCTTGCGACGGTATAGGTAGCGCGTTTGGGCTGAAGCATTTTCTGAACGACGGGGGTTTCTTAACCAAAAACCGTTCAAAGTTCGGTGTTTTTCCTCTAGAATGTTCGTTTTTTACCTGAGCCAGGGGACGATCCACCAGGAAGAGTTTGTGTTGTTGCCCCAGTCAGGTGTTAGGAGAGCTATAGAGCGCTCCTTAAGTGAAAAACCTCAAAAGCGAAATGGCGTTATACTGTTATACACATTTAAGGACCGAAGCATGCCTTCATGCGTACTACGAGAATAGTAGCCCCTGGAAGGTTATTTCCGAGTCGTATTTACTTGAGGAGCCCTATACCTCACATGGTGAAAGCAGACTTGAGAGTCATCCCACGGTAGGGGTGCAGCAACAAGTTTCTGAGTTTCTGACATGAGGAGCTCAA